>JAATLQ010038600.1:36877-146805 GCA_013421005.1 Heliconius erato x Heliconius himera
AATACAACAGTAGAAGCTTGGTAAAGCTGTAGTCACCATGTGATAAAAGAAGAGCAAAAGATGAAAAATAAAATTAATTTAATAGATAATGTGGTTGACCGTTTCGTCATTAATGTTGGTGACAGTTCCTCAGAATCCTCCGAATTCTGATAAATAATTGAATAATAGATATATTAAGATTTATTATCCTAATAGTTAAGTAACTTTTAGTAAAACTTGTACATTTTCATTTTATTTTTTGCTATTCTTATATTATACAAAGATATTTTATATATAACATTCAAGCACAACAAGCAATAATGCTATATATAGAAAACTCCACGTTAAATAAATTAAATATAAATAAAAAAATACATTAAAGTTTTAGAAACAGAATTTTTTGCTTACATTTTTTGTCATGCCATAATGAATCGAGTATAGTAATAAACTTATTTTTAAAATATCTTGTATGGCTTGACTTTTTATTGAATTATTGATATGATATGATATTTGGATTTGATGTCTTTATTTTAAATAATTTGAATATTAAATTACTTATGGTATTTCGTCATTTTTGTATTTCCATTAATATATTCAAAGTAAATGATCAAAATACTATAATTTACAGCTACAAAAAAAAATCCTTAGTCTTTGGTCTGTCAGTTCCAGAATTTGAATCTATGCAACGTGCATTATTTTCTGTGATCTGTCATACTACTTGTAGCCGCCTAACTTGAAACTTTTTGAGCTTTTATTCTTTTTCTATTAGGTATACAATATTATTTATGGCACCTAAAATACTTAACCTATTGTAAAATGGGTGACGATTGTGAAAATACGCAAACCCAAACTCAAAATTCACAAGTCGAATGGAGCCAAACGAATACTCCGAGTTTTATACCAAATATATGGGGTAGACTTTATTTAACAAAAGTCTCTTCGACTGGAAAACATTGCTGGAAAAATATTCACAATCCCGAATATTATGGTAAATACTTATCTTATTATTAATTTATTAAGAATATCTAAAATATATTATTGATTACCTTTGTTAGAATATATTATGAGTTATAAATGTATGTTTTAGATCTTATTGAATCTGATTTTACATTGGGAAGAGCTTTAACTTGCTCATTTGTTATGAAAACTGATATTATCAAGGAAAATATAATCAAAAATGTTAGCAAACAACATTTTCTTATAAAAAAAGATTTAAGGTAGGTTTAAGGTAGCAGTTACCAACTTTTATATTAGAACTTTTAATAATTATAATTGATTATTAATAATATAACATTATATAATTTTAGTATAGTATCTAAAGAAATAATTTTAATCTTACATTACTTAAGTATTATTTATGTTGGCTTACAATCACAATGCTTATAAAACTTGGTTAAGCAATGGCACGGTTTTTGTTACTTATTATTGATATAATATACTTTGTCTGAAATAATAAAATTTAATTTATGCTTGATAAAATATCTTTAATTATGTATTAATCATTACATTTTTTTTTATTACAGTGAACCTCTTAGTCCTGCTATTATAACTGACTTATCTCATAATGGAACATTTATTAATGGTGAAAAAATTGGTAAAGGCAATAGTAGAGTGTTAGATGACAATGATGTAATATCTGTTACACACAGCATTGTTAAAAGTATGTTTATACCTCCTCTTTTACTTTTTAAAATCATCTATTTCTAAACAAAAAAATATTATACATTTTCTAAATAAGTATTCATCTATCTATATTTTATTTTATTTTATTTTTTAAACCTTTTTTCAGTTTTTTTGTTTAAAAATTTATTAAAAAATGAGCAAGATGAAGTACCAAAAGAAGTCTCTAAGAAGTATTATATCTCAAGGGTACTTGGACAGGGTGCTTGTGGAGTTGTTAAATTAGTTTATAACAAAGTTTGTATTTTTTTTCTAGTTGTATGTTATAATAATACTATTTTGATATGGCTACCTTATATTTTTTATTAATATGAATACTATTTATATCAAATTGCATATCTGAATTGAGATTTATTCAAATATATATTTCTAAAATTAAAATAAATATGTTTTATAATAATTTCTGTTACATATTAACAAATATTATTAGATTATACATACAACACATGTATTATTTGAGAATAAAATAACACTTAATAATGCAAAAACATTGAAAATATAAAAAAAACAATAGTAGTATATTATTGTTTTTTTTATTATTATTTAAATAAACATTTTTTTACAGTTGACATGTACCAAATATGCTATGAAAGTGATAGCTAAAAGTAGAATGAGTAATGGACACAATAACCATTTGAATAACCCTGAAAAAATTATGAACGAAATTAACATTATGAAGGCGCTGAGACATGTAAGCCTAATTTATATATCAGTAAAGAAAATGCATAATAAGTAAAATGATTTGTGGTCTTTCTGTTTTGTATATATATTTTGTTAATTTTGTAATTTAATAATATAATGTTTTAGCCCTGCATAGTCCAAACAGAAGAAGTATTTGATTCCCCTGATGCAGTGTACATAGTACTGGAACTGATGCAAGGTGGCGAGTTGTTTGATAGAATTACAAAATATAGGCAGCTGCCAGAGAGACTCACTAGATTCCTGTTCAGACAGATGGTGCTGGCTGTCAAATACCTTCACTCTAAAGGAATCACACATCGAGACCTAAAAGTAATTACTATTTTTTTTTAGCTTCATGCTGTATCATGCACATTGCGTGGTAGGTTTTTGCCAGGGGACCTAATGTTAAGGCAGTTCATTTTTCTTTAAGACACTTCCATTCTTTATTAAGTTACTGCTGTTCCACATTTTCCGCCGAATGCATGAGACATTGAGTATTAAGAGGCAAAACCGAACACCAGAATGAAGAAATGGAAATATTTATTAGGTGGTTCCCCCGAGTCGAAAATTGGGAATCGAGCGTTTGCACACGCTAGTGCCCCTGCGCTACAACACCCTCCAAAAGTAAATATGTGTTAATTTTAGTGTATTGAGAATCTGTATGTATCATATATAGTTTTGTTAATTAACTATTTTATATTACTTTAATTTAGTAACATTAAAAAAGCTTTAGGTCAAACAAAGTGCAAAGTTGATATTTAGCTAACTTATACTGTTTCTTAAAAGTGAAAAAAAAGTTCTTAAAATGTGTAAGATCATAAAGATCACCTAAACTTAAAATAATCAAATTTTTTATGGGTTTTTGCAAAATTTAGCTTAACCTTGACCTAGTTAGGGGCTTCAAGATTTTTCCACACTCAGCTTGGCATTTTTCATTAAGTTTAATATAACCACATTTTCTTTTAGCCTGAAAATGTGCTATTAGAGAGTGCAGATGATGAGACCCTAGTGAAGATTACAGACTTTGGCCTCAGCAAGTTTGTTGGAGAGGACAGTTTCATGAAGACAATGTGCGGCACTCCTTTGTACTTAGCTCCTGAGGTACTTAAAGCGAATGGACAGAAGCCCTATGGGCCTGAAGTTGATGTTTGGAGTTTGGGTGTCATATTGTTCGTTTGGTGAGTTTTTTTTATATTTTTATAAGTCAATGTTTTATTTAATTGAATTTTCTTATTTGTCGTGACGCAGGGGCACGTAAAGCGTGTCATTCTTAAAACGCGACGGTTGCGTGTTCGATTCCCACTCGAGTGAATAAAATATTTAATATTTCATCACTCCCTCACTTCAGATGAGACAACGTGGCGTTGACTATCGCCACAACACGCAATACCTCGAGAATTCGGTGGAAAATGCGGAACGGAAGTGTCGTAATGGCCCTCTGCCTAGTTTACTATGTATGAGGTACATCATGAAGCTAAAAAAAAAATCTTATGTATATTAGATTTTTGACTGCAGCTTAAACATAGAATTGACGACTCGTGGTTGTCATGTCTGATTGTGTTGCCGCAGCCTGCTGGGCTACCTGCCGTTCTCGCCGGAGTACCGCGCGCGCTCGCTGCGCCAGCAGATCGAGGCGGGCGCGTACCGCGTGTCGGCGCCGCACTGGCGCGGCGTGTCGGCGGCGGCGCGGCGCCTGCTGGCCGCCATGCTCACCGTGCCCGTGCGCCGCCGCGCCACGCTCGACGCCATACTGGCGCACGACTGGATGCAGGTAACATACTAGCAGGGTAAAACTGGAAAAAAAACTTAAATTACCAATACCTTTTCATCGTATTTATTCATGAATATTTTTGTATAGAATGTTTTTTTATTTTATAATGTTGTATACAGTAAAATTATTTGGTAGTATTGGAATTGTTCATAAAAATTTACTGATTTTATTAAATTAATTTATACAGGACGCAGATGTTATAATAAGGGTAGATAAATTGTTGTCGAGAACACAACTGATGGAAAATCAAGATTCTATTGTGGCGAAAGACGGTTCAGAAGAAGAGAACAATAACAAGACAAATGTTACAGTTTTAAAGTTAGTGGCGACCGGGAAGAGAGCACTGAGCGACAGTTACAGCTCATGTGAACCAATCCCAAAGAAGTTACGAGTTGAACTCGATACTAACGATACAAATTCCACTAATAGTTGCTGCTCAGAAGAATGATTTGTTTTTCAAACACCAGTGAGGCCTTCAAAGTTCTATTTAAGGCTTAAAATGACTGAATGTTTTGACTGAGTGTTTGTTGTTATTACTTTTATAAACTTAGAATACTTTCAACGCACAAAATACGCTCTGGTATTGACTGAATAGTGTATAGCTAGAAGTGCGGCTTTGAATCTCCGCAATTGTGCGGCTTAATGTTTTATGATTATAATTTTAATTTGTTATTTTAATTAAAATCTACTTTGTGATGATAACACGACTGTGCAAGATTTTATGTTTCTGTTTTCAATCCTATTTTAATGATCGATTTTATTTTTTGGTTAAAAATAACATTTTTAATGATTATTCTTTAATGACGATTTGAATTGTAATATTTTAAATTAGTTAGAAGATATTGTGATGACTATATACTGAAAAGTAAATTTTAACAGTATTTTATAATAAGTTATGAATAAGCAGTTTGTTTCCAATTTGCCCACCGATTGTGCCATGTTATATCATGTTATTAAATGATTATGACGACAGGGTTCGTTGTATAAATAAAACCTTGTTATAAAAAATAAATATTGTATTTATTTTCAATTCCATACTTTACACGATATTTACAAACAACTCTAGATTATTATTATTATTAGGAATTTTAAACAAACAATTCAGTCTTATTAATATTCTATACAGTTTAACTTGCACACAAATCTAATATTAATTGACACTACTGGTATATACTCAATTAATAATATATGGATATTACTGATGTTGCTTGGTGATATATATATATTAATAATAAAACAATTGTCATATAATTAATCTATTGCACTATCATAAAATATGTATGTATGATCTATTTTAACGAATTTAAAGTTAAATGATAATAATAAGATAATAGCAGTTTTATCTAATTGGACAAACTATGAAATATAAACTAATCTTTAAGGCAAGTTTGTTAAACTGTATATGAATACATAACATGTATTTCCGAAAACCGTACTTAAGTAACATTCCATTCAAAATTGCATTTATAGATTTTAAAAAATATTAATAAATGACAAACAAAATAAATGAATAAATAAAAATAAAACTTTCTATCTATTTCTTGTGTAACAATGTCTTGAGGTAATTAAAAAAAAACATAACTATGTGACCATTCATTAAAAAAACATCTGAACAAGCTTATTTCTTCGTATTCACTAAATAAGTGAATAATAATTTGAATTTGGGAATACAAAAATATGTATTATACTCCGTATAATACCTTAATAGTTACACTTTTATTTATTAGTTACACCTGTATCCCGCATATAGCAGGATATGCAGAGGGAATCCAATGTTGAAGCACTCCATTCCCCCTCTTTCTACCAAAATTTCCCAATTTTATAAATATATATATTTTTTATTCTTCCAAATATAAAAAGCTAATCATAATTTAAATCAATCTAGTAAATACGAAGCTAAAACTAATTTGGTACGATATAAATAGTAGAGAAATAGAATTTATTGATTGTAATCTTGTAGGCACATGTGTCAAATGCAGCCAGTAAGTAATGGGACGGCCGGCTCCCTATCTAATAAACCTATCTCACTTTCATAACTCTATACTCTTTGATCAAGTGCTGTGCATTCAGGGATCAGTCTTCTTTATAACATTCCAATCAAATCATTAGCATTTAATTTTTTTTTTCTAGTATTTAGCAGAGGAGGCGAAGTGAACCTAGTATTGAGACACTTCATTCTCCACCCACCACCCATTTTAGAGCGGTATTCGAACTCATAACCATTGTGTTAACAGTTAGACGCTCGCTACAACTTCCTTCTTATTTTTTTTAACAATATTAAATATTAGAACATTATAGTGTTGAGACATTAAACTTTTTATTCACTAAATGTATGATCAAGCTAACAATACAAATAACCAAAATAAAGCATCAGTACATTCAAATTTATAATCGATATAGGAAGTTTCGAGACTCGAATTTGATTAATAATCGATTAAAGCGAATTGTAACAACACTTGCATTTATGATTTGATCGAAATATATTTCAGCATTAGTGAAAGTTTATATAGCTTTCAAAGATCTATGATTTAATACGACTGATGTAACACCGCTCTTGCTCTATTCACCTTCTAAGTTGTCTTCTTGGGCGTTACTGTGAGATGGTTCAGCACTTTGTGCTTCTGCCTCTATAATAAAGAAAAATTACATGTAACTATTACTAACCAAATATAATTTTATTATGAAAGTATGTAAATATCGCCATTGTTTAATAATGTAAGAGCTAAAATTATGTAAGCAGTTAGTCATATCCTAAACACTCACCAAAACTAAATTATTTTCGAAGCAACTGAAACAATGTGAAGTTTCACTAACTGTATTGAAAGCCATACTACATAAATAAAATAAACCTAGGTTCTACTACAGTAAAATAAACAAACAAAGAAACATTAAATATAACATACAATACATAGAGCTCTACTGTATACAAAAAAGATTAAAGCACAAATATAAATTTTTAAACAAGTATTGGGAGCACTCACCTGCAATGGCCCTCTCAACTTTTAATTTGTCTCGTACAATGTAGATAGCAGTTATCAAGAAGAAAATGCCACCGATCACTTCAACAAAGCAAGTTATGAACAGTGCGTACTGCAGTGACCTGAATTTCACAGCCTGCGTCGGCTCTTCCATGGCAGGTGATAATGACTTCTTGAGAGTCTCCGATATCTGAAAGAAACATAGAAGACTAATAGAAACACAGTACAAATAATATATTATTAATTATTATTTATTATCATGAGATGACAATCTTACATATTTGTGTGTTTGTTTGTGGCGTTGTCAGTCGTCAGATTATGGGTACAATTCCGACTGGAGGAAATGAAATATTTAATATTTTTATTTCCTCGCTTTAGTAACGAGGCAAAGCGCGGCGTTCCGCCAATCAAACCCGAAATCGGCAGAGAGTGTGAAACGTAAGTGGCTTAAAAGGAAATTGTGTGTCTTAAGTCAGTAGTTTGCCAGGTTCTCCTGCCTATTCTGCCACATGCAACTAAAACTAAACACAGAAAGACAGTGTAAAACTAAAAAGAAAAAATATAATGTGTATTAAATCTTACCAATCCCACTAAGTAAGGACTTCCAGCGTCCCCAAACATATGAGAAATCAATATCTGGAAAGCTTCAGCTGTCGATCTTCTAGGTGGAACAACCACATACTGAAAATAATATAAAATTAAATGTTACTTACGATAATACGAGTGATAGGTATTAAACGTAATATAAGAATGAGAATATTTATAAAATATCATTAAATAATCTGTTTTTCTTTTTTGTCTTGTTAAATACAGACAAATTTTAATGAAACTGAATAGGCTTTTTTGTATTAAAACATTAAAATATTTTATATATATATAAACAAATCAGCGCCATCTATGTAAATCATACTAAATAAGAACAATAGATTTTTACTAGAGAAAATAAAGCCATTGAAATTTGCAGAGACTCCAATAGATGTCGCTGTTTTGCAAAAAAATCATGAAATCAGTCCTCACTGTTAGTTTATTTTTATAAATAATCGGAATATTCCAACGAGAAACTTGTACACAACAAAAAGATTAATTTTCGATTTATTTTTAAATAAATATTACTGTACTCGTGACTGACTGATTTCAACGGCATGCTTATGAAGCGACTACATACTCGAACACATGCTACCAAAGATGTGGTATATTTATTTACACTAATATAATGTGTCTACGATCAAAATTATTTATTTAAATAAATTTCTTATACGTTTCAGTTTAATTTACATTGAAATATGGATATTTTATTATTTATCTAGTGTAAATAAATATTTGTACCAAAAATAACACCCATGCATACCAAACCCAAGTATTTTGAACCAAAATGATATTTATTCTCACATTTTCATACCATGCTAAACAGCATCAGTGCACAGGGCTTAAATTTTATATCGTATCTATTGTGCTATTTAACTACATGTATACATCACAATGGGATTTGACTCAAAGTGTAGTAGATTGATACTAACTAGCTTAGTTCAATTACAACAAAACTACATAGAATTTTACACACATGTAAGATTCGTCTATAATATTATAAAACGTCACAACCCCGTTTCGTGAACCCAAATCCGTACAAAGGTCTTACCAGCGACATGTCGGCAACGATGGCCCAATTGAGATTGAGTGCTACCTCGCCGAAGAACATGAGCGCGAAGGGCGCGTAGAAGTATCTGTCGGTGGTGAGCATGGCGAGGGCCATGGCGGGCGCGGACAGCAGCAGGCCCAGGCCGCAGATGAGCGCGTGCGCGCGGCCCCAGCGCCGCACCAGCGCCGCGCCCAGCCACGTGCCCAGCGGCACGCCCACCAGCCCCGACGCCATCGTCAGCGCGCCGAAGATCAACGACACCCTTCGTGCAACACCCCGCGTCAGTATGTGCATCGCACGTTTTCTTTACTCTTTTTTTGTATATAGACTGATTTTGCTTTAATCGATTCATATTTTTTGTTAAATTAATAAATAAAACGTGCGATGCATTTCTTTTCGATCACGCATTTTTGCGTGATCGCCGTAAGCGAATGTCACTGGTAGGAGCCACATACACATGAATAAATGTGAATTCTTGATTTAATATAATAAAATCATAACATGGACCGTACCAGTAACAGTCGTTTACTTGATTAATAATAAACTTAAGCTCTGCTAAATGTAACTTAAAAATAATTTTAAGCCCTAAACGTGGTTTTAGACCAAACGTGAACGACGTAACCAAGCGAGAAATAATAATACGCTACACGAGCAAAAAAATGAATGAAGACTACACGTTCAGTGTAAACCCAACTATTAAATAATATAAAAGATTGTATGCAAACGTCAAGCAAAATGGGCTCGCAGCATATGTACGAGTACATGAGTGTAATGAGCATGCTGTCGAGGGCGCGCGGTGACGCCAGTCAGCGAGTCTCGTTGGAATACCCCGGCGGGCGGCGCTCACCAGCACGACGTCGGCGACGATGGACCACGTGAGGTTGAGCGCGAGCATGCCCAGGAACACGAGCAGGTAGGCGAGCGCGGCGGCGCCCGACCACTGCAGCGCCACCAGCGCCAGGAACACGAGCGGCGCGGACGCGAGCAGCGCGGCGCCGCAGATGAGCGGGTCGCAGTCGGGCGCGCGCCGCCGCAGCCGCTGCGCCAGCGCCGCGCCCGCCGGCACGCCCAGCGCGCCCGCCGCCATGCCCGTCAGCCCGAACTTGTACGACACGCTTGCGCGCGGTATAACTAACATTGTACTTTCTGTGTGCTCACTTTGGGTGCGAAGTGGAATTTACATATAACTTAACTTTTATTCATTTCTATGAATGCAATTAGTGTTTGTCATCATTTTTTAAGTGACACGTTAAGCATCATTTATAAAAAAAATATCTCTCAATATTTTTAATAATTGACATTCACGTCAGAGATGTGATCACGCCTCGAACCAGGCGACTGTTGGCTTAAATGGTGAGGTCGAATTTGTAACTTACCATACAAATACTTGCAGATACGCAATACGAAAGCAAAAAAAAAATAATATAACACAAAAGTTACAGTTTTCTTTATAATTGTTGTCGACTATAAAAAGCTAAACTCAACGCGAGCAAAGCTACAAATAGAAGCGAATAAAATAAAATATTGAATTATAATTATTAAAAATACATAAAATTACATAAAATTAACAGTGTCCAATTAATTTAATATATTTTTACCCTAACTATTAAAGTTGCTATAAAATTTTAAGATGTAGTTAAATGATTGACAGTTAATATAATATGTACATATATTAGTAATTGATGTAAGATTAATTTTATGTAAATGAACGTTATTATTATTTATTATCATGTCATAGTTTTTGTCATAATTAATTATGTTTTCGATGTTCAATTAAATAAATAAAGGTTACACTTAGTTTATTCAAATATATTATTTTCGTCATTGTTTAGAAATTCTTGAATCTTTTTTTCACAACTTCATAACTACTTTATTTAACACCATGAATAGTATGATGATTAAGTAGATTTCACATTTAAGTTTTTTTTATTAAATTAAAAAAAAACATTTATTTAAGTTTAATCTCATGCTATAAATATTTTGGTTTGTGTTTATGTTTTACCATCAACAGAACAACCTTACTGACCTATTAATAAAAAAAACAATTTTCTAATTTTTTAAACCAATTGTAACCTAATAAAAAAAAATGATTTTATTCCATCTTTTGATGTAAGTTAGTATCTCACCTCTCCAATGTGATGTCATTGCCGGGCTGCAGGTTAAGCCCGAGGAAAATGAATTGGGGCCCCCACCATGCCAGCGCGCCAGTCACAAACGCCACGCAGGTGAACGCCAATGTAGACAACATGAATGAAGGACTGAAATATACATATTATAATATAAATTCATATTATTACAAATAAAAGTTAGTTTAGTTAGTTTAATAAAAAGTAATTTTAATAAATATGCAATTATTTGTCGAATTTTACTTATTATTTAAAATAAGTGAAACAATAAAAAACAATTTAAAATACTGTAACTACACTTACATATTATACAATAAATTACACCAAAAAAAAAACTATTAACAAATACTTACTTCCTTACAAGAGATTTCAAATCATCTTTATACGATGTAGGTTTCATGAGACTCTCTTCAGCCTGACCCCGCTCCGGATTTTGCATGACCCACGTTATGAGCGCTACGGCTATAGCGCCCAAAAATGGGGTGACTCGCAACCCCCAACGCCAGTTGCCGGTCGCTGCACCCATTACCGACCCCACGATATAGCCGAAACCACTAAAATGAATGATTAAAAAATCTATATTCACTACTATTGTGTTTCTTAACATACTAAAAAGGTAAAATATAGAAATGTTTATAGTTAAATAATGATGAATATAATTTTTTTTATAAAAAGTTTTAATATTATACGAAAGTTTCGATTACAAAAGGCAGTAATATTTTTAATATACGTCTAAATAATTTTAAGAAATAACTCAATAAAAAGATTTGAATGAAGTGCATTTGATACGTGTCTCGGTGATTGTGAGTTCAAATTCCATTTAAAGCTTTTATATATAGCATATAATTAGGTAGCCCTTTCGTTTCGTTAGCATCGTTCGACTAAGTGTAGGATTTCGACAGAAATTGATTCTTTAAAAACACTAGGTCCCCAGATTCCCTATGCCTATCCTGCTATGTGCGGGAAACAGCGTGAAACTAAAAAGATAAGGAGATTAAAAAAAACGATAATACTGTTTTAAACTAACTATTTAAATAAGAATAAGAAGATCACGAAGGAGCCACAAGACTTAGCCATTCGAAAACAATAAAATTTCACACTCGACTAGCTTGAGCATAATGTGAAAAATTGCATGATGATCATGTTACTTCGGCACCAATTGCATGTCATCAGTGAAGGGAAAGTTTCAATATTAAACTTGCCTAAACGTTTTAACTTCTATATTATTTTAAATTATGTAATCTTAATAGGTACGCTTACCAAAATAAACAATAAAGGTTTTCAGTAAACGATATCGGAGTGTCGGATTTTTATTTCTATTTAAAATCGATTCGCTTGCGGCTTCATCTGCTAGAACTACATAACTATTAAATTACTAACCTGCATTACTTTCGTTTTTTAATTATAATATATAATAAATAACATAGTTTATTTAAAAGTAAAGTTTCAGCCGATAACGATTATTTACAGAACGTTTCTATAACATTTTTAATATAACTTCCTTATTTATAAGCCGATTAAATAAAACAAACATTAAATATTAAGAACAAAAGAAGAAGAATCTTGCAAAAGTACAATAATACAAACTGTAATTAAATCGGTTAACCGTTACAGAAATTAGCGGGAACAAACGCAGACAAGCTGACAAAAAATTTAAAAATCATTGTTCTTGGTTCGCTATTAAATGTCACCAATAATATTTTTTTCTTCCGTCTCACATGTAGAGACAAAAGAAAAAACCGTTACGATTTTATTATAAGTATAAAAAAAACTAACTATTAAATAAAAGCATATAAAAAAAGCTAATTTTAATTTTAAATTTGTAATTTTATTAAATTTTAAAAGTTTGTATACACGCTAAAAACGTAATAAAGTAATATGTTTATAACATTGAAACTACGTATACAATTTCATGACTGTAAAAAAAAAACATGAAATACGTTTTCTTTTTTACTAAAAAAATTTTTTTACTCATCAACAAAAACAATCTTATCATATAAGTAATTGTATACAAATAAAGATCGTAAAATTGTAATAACCGTACATTTCGCACCAAAACGTAAACACTAGCTTACGTAATAGGCATGTATGAATCAATATATTTATCGGACGATTAGTGATGATACCTATAATTAGAACCAACAAATCACATCATACTTCGCATCACTACTCATGCTATCTAAAGCCCGGCAATCTGTTAGTAATATTCCACCCGACGCCGGTTCCGTCTGTGTCTGTGTGTCATCATTTTATTATTATCAGTCGACCCAATGGGGTCTCTGTCAAGGGTTTTAGTTGAATGCATGCATATCTTGTATGTATACAATGTTGTGTCGAAACGTCTGGGCTATTGTTTTGAAACAAACATTTTAATATACAATGAATAAATGTTAAGAAATTTCCAACGTAAATTATATGTTTTAACCGATGTAATTATTTCGTTTCAATTTTAATACATTACGGAAAAACGAGTACAATAATATTTTTTTAAAGTACATCACTAAATTGAATACATAAACATTAATACACAATTAATAACAATACATTAACGTTTACCGGAATAATAAATGAATTGGGTGTCGCACGTCACTTTGGAAAAAAAAATATATAAAAAGACATTACATATTTTAGAATAGAAATATTTGACAATTATTCATATACCTCAGTATATGGCGTAATCAAGGAACGTACAGTACAAAATTTGGACCGACATTCTTATATCTTCTGTCTAATTTCTACTCACACTTCTTCAAAAGGATATAAGAGTGTAGGTCCAAATTTTCGAGAAGTCCCATAGTAGTAATTATCAAAACAAATGAATTGGCCAAAATTGTTTTATGTTCAAAGGTGAAGAACAGACGTTTATAATTTCCTACGGTCGATTGGTGATCTTCTAATTGACCTCACTTATATTTAACTAACATAGAATCTGAAATATGTTGGATAGACCTACAACTGTTGACCTAAAAACCAAATCTTATATTTTATTGTTTATAAAAAATAAAATTCTTACCTTCCCACAGGAATGGCGAAGTAGAAGAATGCTAGCATTTTAGATCGGACATTACCGACGAAGAGGTCACTTATGAGTGTAGGAGCTATAGTTGAGTAAGAGGCTTCACCGATGCCCACCAGGCCACGGAAGAATGCGAATTGGACGAAATCCTAAAAAAAAGTTTATTGTAAAATACTATTGAAACCCTTATAATATAAATTAAATCAGTTCACGCTGTATCCCGCAAAGGGTAGGCAGAGGGAACCTAGTGTTAAGACACTCGGTTCCCCACTTTCCGTAGAATTCTGGAGGCATTGCGTGTTGAGTGGCTGAGGCCGGTCGTGGCGCAGCGGCACGAGGTGTGACTGCAAAACCGACTGGTTGTGGGTTCGATCCCCACTCGAGGAGATGAAATATTTACTTAAATTTATATTTCCACTTCTTCGCTCTGGTGTCGAGGTTAAGCGCGGCGTTGAGTTGTGCCACTCAACACGCAATGCCTCCAGAATTCGGCAGAAAGTGGGGAACGGAGTGTCTTAACACTAGGTTCCCTCTGCCTACCCTGCTGTGTGCGGGATACAGCGTGAAGCAAATTTTTTTATTTTTTTGATTAGGGATCGAACCCACAACCAGTCGATTTTACAGTCACACTTTGTGCCCCTGCTCCATGACTAGCCTCTAATATATTCAACTTTATCAATATAAGGAAATCCATATTGGGTTTCACATCACGCCACGCTAAATGCTATAATTATATGTAGGTATATTATTGTATAATGTTTTCGGAATACATATATGTTTGATATTTTTATATTTAATTACAAATAATATTTTATTTTCCGTAAAAATACGATGTAATATTTTGATCAATCTATAAAATTTCTCAGCTTCATTCTATATACTGCATGTAAGCAGGAGAAGCCTGTTTTGAAGACACTCCTCTCCTCACTTTCCGCCGAATTCTAGAGGCGTTGCACATTGAGTGGCGACACTCAACGCCGTGCTTTTACTTCGACACGAGAGCGGGGAAACAAAAATATTAAATATTTAATTTCTCTTTCTCTATTATAATAATTACGTTCGAAAGACATACTTACTGTAATAAAGGAGCCCACAAAGGTAGTTATGCACCACAACGCTACTCCAAACGCCATTATGGTTCGTCTTGAGTAACGATCTCCCAGGTAACCGAATATAGGGGCAAATACCATGTACGCAATGACGAACACCGTCTGTAGAAGGCCAGCCAAATCATCGCCGATAGAAAATTCTTTTTTAACATCATCTAGGACCCCTGTAAAATAAAAAGGTTTCTAGTCTACATTCTCTTAAAGATTTATATAAAATATTTTTTTAAAAAGTATACATATACTTCATTCTTAATTTATTCAAGTGGCCGCTTGAAAGCACAACGGAATTTCTTAAGTAAAGACATGTGATGTTCCGTCCAAGTGATTCCCATGGCGCCTTTCATATTTTCATAACTTTAAAGTTCCCCACATATTACTATGGATATTTTTGTTTAGTTAAAGATAGTGATAAAAATATATAAATCATTTTATAAAACAAATTAAATTACTAATTGTAATTGACGTGACTAATACATGTTAATAGGGGCCGTTCAAGTATTACGTAAGCAGTTTTTTTGCAATTATTGACCGCCCCCTCACCTATGTCATCAAAAATAAGCAATCCTCTTACAAATATTTCATTGAAAACGTCAAAAATAAGCAAACCCAAGACCCCCCCGCCCCCCTACAGTGCTTACGTAATACTTGAACGGCCCCATAGTCTAATCTACCTGTTTCAAGCTTAAACCATACAACGTAACCTACAAAAATGCACACCTTACTCGCGCACTTTCTTCAACAGCAAGATATAATTACTTAGAATCACACAACAGAGTAGCCAAGGAGAAGATATTGTTAAGACACTCCATTTACCATTTTCCGCCGAATTCTAGAGGCCTCAACACCAGAGCGATGAAAATGAAAATATTAAATATTTTTTTCCTCGAATGAGAATCAAACCCATAACCTGTCGCGTTTACAGTTACACTCTGTGCCGCTGCGCCATGACTGGCCTTATCTATAAATGTATTTAATATAACAAATTAAAGTACTAATTGTAATTGACATGACTAACACATGTTAATACATATTATAGTCTTAAGACTACCGGCTTCAAAGCTTAAGCCATACAACGTAATCTACTAAAAACGCACACCTCATTTGCGCGTTTTCTTCAACAGAAAGACATAATTACTTAGAAGCCTTTAAAAGTTATAACAAGAGTGTTAAATTGGAAAAGTTTAAAAACAAGTAAACGACAATCTTCATATCAGCAGTTGAGCAGTTGTATTGATTTCTACGTTGTGCAACCTTAAAAGTGACCTTGCTATGGAGAATGGATGGATACTCGCCAAAACGACATAACCGGAACATGGAATATGTTCTCTTTTTGTTTGTTCTTTTTTGCAACGTAAGAACGTTTTGTGTCTTGAAACGATACCGGAATCAGTTTCTAAGAATTTTAAAAATGTTTTGTTTTTTCTTCAAGAGTTCTGTTACTAACAGAAAAACGGCAGAGCTTTATTTTTAAATGCAATTAATTTTCAAGCTTGTATCTTTTACAAATATTAGGTATGTTATGATAATACCGATTCGCCTATAGAGAAGCTACGACTAGCTATAGGTACAGAATTTAAAAAATATTGCTACCATGTCTATTGTAAACATGTTATTATAATTTATTTTGAAATGAATTAGATAATTAAGCATCACGCTGTATCCCGCACACAGCAGGTTAGGCAGAGGAAACTTAGTGTTAAGACACTCCGTTTCCCACTTTCCACCGAATCTTAGAGGCCTTGCGTGTTGAATGGCCTTTGCTCTTTTTTTCGCTCTGGTGTCTGGACACCAAAACCTGGAAGAAATGGAAATATAAATTATAAATGTTTTATTTGATCGATTGGGGGTGGAACCCACAACCAGACCCATTTTTACAGTCACAAACATGTGCCCCTGCGCCACGACTGAATCGTCAAATGAATTAGATAAAAAAAAATATTAGACATATCCTAGTAGAACTTGGAAAATATTGATACAAGGACCATTCAATCAAACATAAGTGGTTCCATTATAATGCACATCGAAATCACATGCAAGATAATTTTGGACCAATAGCGTTAAAGTACTTTATAGCTGTACAATATCAAATCAATACCCATCGTTGATATCGAGATAGCAAAATACTATATTGTATTAAACACACTGCATTTAGAGTTATATAAAATGTAAATAAATGCAATATAATAATTGATAATTTGAGCTTAAGACCGCAAAGAAAAATATTTTTTATGTATTAATAATAATATGTTTTAAATAAATAAATAAAATAAAAAAAGCACAATAATTGAGGATTGAAACCCACGGATGTTTCTATTCGATATATATTCGATTTTCACGTTTGATTAAAAATAAGTAAAGTATATGAAATATATATACACACTAGCGACCCTTAAATTTATTGTTATATTATAGAAAATCTTATAAATGGTAGCCTATGTGTCATTCTGATTTATAAATTGTATTATAAGTTTCATCAAAATCCGTTCAGTAATTTTTGTGTGAAACAAACATCTATCCTTTTATTATATTAGTAGGATACATCTATCCTTTTTTTTATATTAGTAGGTAGCTATTGACTCCCATCCAACATCTACAGAAAATTTGGACAGAAACTGGACGTTGCCTAGATTGTCTGGTTTATTCTCATAATGCGGAAAATGCACAAATATACACAAAAATATATAAAAATGTAGGTCTATTAAACTGGATAACATATAAAGTAGATATTTTCTATTTATTCAAGCAACGGAAGGGAGTGGTTTGCAGTTTGCAGAACAAACACACATGACAGATAGCTAGGGGGTAAATAAATAAGACCTCTTAAACGTTGGCATTCGCACAATATTCTTGCCATATATAAATTTTCCTTTTTTTTGTATTCACTTATTTAAACTTAACAAAAACTAGACTAGCCAATTAATAAAACAACTTCGATAATAATACAACCAGTTCAATATAGTGGTTTACATAAAAACAGTTTAGGTATTTACATGCTTGTACAAATTTATTACTAAAATAAAATTGAAAATAAGCAAAATAATTCAACCAATTAAATTCTTTATAAAATATTGAAAATATTAAAAGTTAATCATTTGATTAAAGACTAACATCAACTAAGTCGAAACTGGTCGTACCATATCATGAATATTGAGTGTTCATAATGTTGCCTAGATTGTTTTCTATAGATTTTTAATTGAAAATTTGTATGTAAAACCATATTGGAAAAACTTTAAATAATATTAAATAAAAATCAGCTTCACACTGTCTTTTCCGTACACAGGAGGGTAGGCAAAGGAAACTTAGTTTTAAGACATTCCATTCCTCATTTTCCGTTGCATTTTTGAGGCTTCAGAATTCGTTCCCTCGAGTGGGGATCGAACTGACAACCCTTACAATCGTTACATTTATATTAAAAGTATGCGAAAAGAAACAAACATCTTGTAGTACTACTTTGCCACGTATTTTATATTTATTAAAGTTTCACCACACGTTAAACGTTCAAAAGATTTATTGGGACACGTACATAAATCATTTCTTTTATACGATCCCCTGTGTTTAGAGCCATTATTGTTGAGGCCCCAGCTTTATACATTCAACACGATTTTTTGTCGTCCCTTCCATCTTTAATGAAATAAAACGAAAGCTTTAATCGATAGAATGATGTAGTCATTTTAGTCAGTTGTCACGCTGGCATTTTATTTTTATTTAGAAATACAAATCAGCTTCATGCTGTATCCCGCACACAACAGGGTTGGCAGAGGGAACCTAGGGGACCTAGGTTAAGACACTCCGTTCGCCATTTTCCACCGAATTTTTCGAGGCTTTTTTGCCTTGGTGCCAGATCGAAGAAATGAAAATTATAATCTATTCCCTCGAGGGGGGATCGAACCCACAACCGGGGCACAAGGCCCTGCCCACCACGGCCTCACAATTTTAAAATACAATAAAAAAAATATTATGTGGCTTTTATGAAATTAAGGCCAAGAAAAATCCATTGCCAGTCGGGCGAAAGTTAAAAATCTCAGGTTCTGTTGCGAGTATGTAAGTGGCAGTAGAAAGTTCGCAAGTAATCGAATTGTTGATTAGATTAATGATGGAGGAGCTATGTTTTGTGTTATACTCGATATCATTAAATAATAAATATGAAATAATTAATATTATTATTTGTAGTATAAACATATTTCGAGTATAAAAAATTGTGTATCGTTGAAAAACTGTTAAAATGTCGTAAATTTACATATTAAAACATTTACATTTTAAACAGAATTTAAAATTTTTAAGTGATGATATAAAAATATTAAAATAAGTAGCGACATTATAATCATATTTCATCATTAAGACAACTAAATAAAAAACAAAAGACCTTTCAAAAGACAATATTACCCCTACCTATTTTTTTATGATAAATATGATATATATATGTAAAGTTTATTACGTTTAGTATGTAATCTTTCTACACTAAAAATAAATTTTCTACGTACATTTGATAAGAAACACATAATATAACCTAGCTTTACCTAAGAAAACGGAAGAGGTCAGTATCGGACATAAAATAAGAA
This sequence comes from Heliconius erato x Heliconius himera, assembly GCA_013421005.1. Lineage (NCBI taxonomy): Eukaryota > Metazoa > Arthropoda > Insecta > Lepidoptera > Nymphalidae > Heliconius > Heliconius erato x Heliconius himera. The sequence goes on from JAATLQ010038600.1 coordinate 56,413, forward strand.
ACAAATAGACCGCGACACGCTACCAATCCTAATGAGTCGCCGAAATTCGTAATGCTATTAACGCGATGACCTTCCGTTTCATTGGAGATTTACGTCAGAGCGCGTGGCGTGACACTACGCGTACGCGGTCACGCCTACGTCACGTATACATTAGAAACGTGGTCTGTGGCGTTGCATGGGGGCAGCACCTCCGCCAGTCTGTCAGTGCAATGCAAACACACCCGCGCGCACCGTAACCTCACGCCATCTGTCTCGACCAATGGCGAGCGAGACAATCGTAGCACGAAACAGCGCATGAGTGACTTCATGGCTTGTCATGCGCTGCGCCGGCGCAGACGCGACGCTCAAATGATACCGCGGCCAAAACGACGAAAGTCGGTTATTTATTTATAATACTTATATAACACGATTTGCTGAATAAGAACAGAACTAAATATCTATTTAAAAACATGCCAGGGTTTCAGTCACTGTGATGGACAATATTAAACATTACCCTAACTGTCATATAGTTTGGTAGCAACACAACATTACTTATATTTTTTGATATTACAAATATACATATTTAATCTTTTCGTTTATGAAAAGTGCATAAGTTTATTATATTAAAGTGTAATTTACAATATATTTTACTCTATAAGGAAATAAAAAAATATTAACTAAAATTTGAATATTTATTAACATATTTAACCACTAGTATTACTGCACTAAGGGTAACGACAAATGCACCTTCAATCGACCCGCCAATGCTTCAATGATGTGGGCTTACTAAATATACGTACATAAGTACGTATGTTAATTGTAAAATTAAAATACTGGTTTATTATGCTTGCAGGTTATTTCAGTTCAATTTTTATCGAAATACAAAAAATATGTAAATTTATTAAATTGTAAGCTGTACTTAGTATATATTATTTCTATTGTGATTATGTATTAAATAGGATTAGGAGTGAGTCAATGCATTTTATTTCCGGAACAATGGTCGTCTAGATGGCGTTCCATCACGCTCGCTCTTCATATAAGAAAAAGTCATCTTCGTGTAAATCTGATGAATAGAATAAACCTGATTTAAATTGTTTTTTTTTTCTATTTAAAGACGATTCTTATAAGAAATAAAAAAAAACTAAAGTTGATTCAAAAATAAACACTTCAAAAGACCTATTGTCTGTGGTCACAGTTGTTGCGACAGCTGAATTTGTTGCAAGGTTACATATTAATTTACCTTCACAAATACTGATAAAGCTCTGTAAATTTTACTTTTAAAATATATACTATAATAAAAAAAAGATTACCAATTTGATAATTACGATAAATTATCAAAATGTAAACAGTTTTAATCAACTACATTTTTACAAAAAAATAAGCGGAAATTAGTTCGATTTTAAGTACTTACCTAAAATTCCTTGTATGTATTTCATCACTTAACAGATATACAGATAAAAATAAATATAAAACACATATTCAGTTCAAACATAAAAAAACATAAATGCATGCTGAAATTACAAATAGTTTGAGTACACGTATTGTGGAATCAAGTGAGGATAACCTATAATTGTTTGTTTTGCTACCGTAAAGCTAAATTCTACCATAAATATATCATAAATATTAGAATCTATAATATAAATATTAGAGAAACATACTTTTAAATTTGAATAAATAAAAAAAATATATAATAAAGTAAGTTCCTACATATAATTAATTTAGGTTACGTGCTTAATTTTTTTTTTATAATATTTTCTATAACAATAATACGATTGCCTTTAATCACATCAATTACATTTTACATAATAATCTAATATTTAAAATTATTTTCTATGTTTTAAACAGAATCTATCAGAAATACTAAGAATTAGAATAGAAATAGATCTACAAAACTTTATGGGCTTCGAGAGAAGATATTAAAACGTTATTCTAGAGATTTCTAAACGTATATGAAAAAATACGTAGTCTTCTCAGGAGATATTTTTTTTATAAAGTGCTTTTCTTATGCTGATGCAAGAAAATACACCGACCTCATGGTTTTATAATTCATGTGAATTATTAGGTAAATAGCCCTTCAAATTATTTCTTTGAAAGTTCTCATACACCATTCTTCAAGCATTCCGGTTAGTGTTAGTATAGCACAGTTTCCTATACATCGTAGATAAGTAATAAGACGCCACGGATATGACCAAAATAGTTTACTTTTAAGCTGTAGATATGTATGGTTATTTTTATAGCACACTTAACAAAGCGCTTCCGCACTACAGGCTCTAAAAAAGTTTTATTAGTCCAAAAAGAACTTTGGACTATTAAACACTTTTTTATTATTTTATTTTTTTTTATAAAAAAAATGTTAAGTAATTGTTCATTGTATCGCAATCATTGATATTTAAATTATGTAAAAAATAGTTTACCGTGTAACACGATTATGTTTTTTAGTAACATTTGCGATTTTGTTGTTATATTCAATTGTGTGCGTATATCATTCTCAATATAGTAATTTAAAAGTAATTCTGTTACTTAATTATAATTACTAATTACTGATGGGGCCAGTCGTGGCGCAAGGGTACAAAGTGTAACTGTAAACGCGATGTGGGATCGATTCCCACACTAAGGAGGTGAAATATTTTATAAAATTAAATAAAAAATTAGCTTCACGCTGTATTCCGCACACAGCAGGGTAGGCAGAGGGAACCTAGTGGTAATACACTCCGTTCCCCACTTTCTGCCGAATTCTGGAGGCATTGCGTGTTGAGTGGCAGAACTCAACGCCGCGCTTAACCTCGACACCAGAGCGAAGAAATGGAAATATAAATTTAATTAAATATGTCATCTCCCCGAGTGGTGATCGAACCCATAACCAGTCGGTTTTACAGTCACACCTCGTGCCGCTGCGCCACGACTGGCCTCAGATTTTATATAACGGTAAATTAAGCCATTCAACTCTAAAGAATTCGGCGTTAAAACATTAGGTTTCCTCTGCCTACGCACCAGCGTGACGCTAAAAGTATTACTATCACTTAACACATTTTAATATTACTGAACGTTTAATTTTATAAATTTATATTTTCTCAATTATTAACGCGTTTCTATGCAGTATATATATACTAAAGCGTATCTACTTCACGTTTAAAATATAAAAGAGGTAATAAAATATAGTAATAATGTGATAGTTTGAAGGGAATAATAGTTACTTTTAATCTTTACGAATTTCGCTTATCTATACTATCTGTACTAATATAATAAACCGGAAGAGTTTGTTTGTTTGCTTGTTTAATCGCTAAGATCTATGGAACTACTGGTCGGATTTACTTTTTGTTTGATTTATATGAAAACTATATTCTCCAGGAATGCTATAGGCTATATAACATTACGGTGTAAGTCTTAGTTACCATTAAATAACAAAATAACAATAATAATGAACGCCATCGAATTGCTTTAAGCGCGTGCGCTGCAAAAATATATATCAGCACATTATATGGAAGAAATGTTCTATTTTATTAGTTCTAAAAAAGAGTCCGGGTCACCGTATATCTATTTCTTATAAATAAATCACAATAAGGCATTTTGTGACAAAAAAAATTGAAAATTGGAAGGTGATATTTCAACATTTTAATTTGACAAAGATGTTTTAACTTGAGCGAATGTTATTTCATTATCAAGGATATTTTATGAGAATATACTTTGGCTTTTAAAGCATGTAATTTAAACGTATACTTTTTAGGAAAATATAAATTAAAAATAATTCAACGCTCCGTTTGGCCGCAAGCATAGGCACGAGTCCAGCGGAGGGCGCCCTTGCCACCGATTTCGTCCTCGCAAGCAGCCATGTACGGCTTGCACTTTCTTAAAATAAGTAAATATACATAATTTGAATTCGTTAATTAGATATATGCAACTATATTTTCCTGTTTCATTGAAAAGCCAAACTTTGATTTCTTTGAGGTACCGGTGGCCGCACAGACTCCCAAAGGTACACACACCGCTGGGTTTATTGCTACTTAAATTGAAACAAGTATGTATAATTATCACCGCTTCACGTACCTATTATGCTGGTACAACAAAGTATATATATATCTATAAGAAAACGTTAAAACCAGGTATTTTATAAAAAAGTTTAAAGTTTTGTCATTATAATACCTATCTTATAATCAAATGGAAATGAATGGTTAAGCCCTTGTATTAAAGAAAGAAATGTGACAATGTCGTGGTGTAATTTGAAAAAGTTGTTGATTCAATGAATATGAATTTATATCCCTTTTGGAGATAGACAAAAAGCTGCTTAGAATTCCGCGACCCGTGTGGTGTAAAAAAATATTAGTGTGTTAAGTTAAATAATAATAGAATTAAAAAATATATATCTTTAACTAAAATATTAAAAATATAGACGAAAATTAATGATATATGCTTTCTTGAATTATCATTCAAAAATAATTTCAATGTTGGTAGGTGTACCTAACAATACTTATCGTGCAATAAGTTTTTTTTTTTTTTTATATTTATATTTATAGACTTATCCTCGAGTAGGTGGTATACAGTACATTTAATATATGTACATTTAAATACAACACCTTAACAATAAGTAACTTAAGAATGTAATTTGAATGTAAACGAATATAAAGCAAATGTAGTGCACTGTATCATCTCCAGTGGAACTAATTGGCTCCAAGTGCATACAAGTCTCGATGAGCTCTTGTGTAGACCACGCTTTACGAATGGGTATAATGCGGGTTCAGAGCTGCAGCAGCTGTGTTTCATCATATCAAAGACACTGTTGTGGTATTAAACCTCATAAAATATCAATCGCATTGCGTTTGATTGCAATTTCAGTTGCGAATACAACAGACACGTAAGAACGTATCAAGTGACTGATTGAAATTAAGGTTAACAACCTACACGGCACTAGATGTAGAGAGTACACGCACGAAGGTAATTTCAATATTGATGAATCAAGATTTATTATAAATAATAATTGTCCATTAGTATAACTTAAGACATGTACATATAAGACAATTTTATTTCATCACTGGGAAATTTACACAGACGGATGGTCCGCACGCAAGGCAAACGTGCCATAGGTACAATATACAGGATGAACAGATTTGGGAATTATATTATTATATTAATATTAAGTGAACACCACCAAAAACATCACCAAAATGAGACGTTGCAGGATCGCATGCCCACTACAGCGCCTCGGTGTCCCATGGTTTCCTTTAGATCACCCACCTGTAGCCAGCAGGTCGGCAATGACAATAGCTTCCAGGAAGTTTGCTCTATATATAGCCCCATAGGTTCCTCTTTCTGCTATTCCGTTGATTCCAAAGGCGTGACTCGTGTACCCACCCGCTCGGCGGTCTTTTTTAATGCAATAATATTCGAAGAAGACCAGTTCCCCTCACTATCTCACATGTCCTACATCACACTGGACAGTGAAATCCCTGCCCAGCTGTCAAGGCGTACCGCGTGTGACCCAAGCGGGACCAATACGGCCAAAATATGATAGCCCGAGTCAACGACAGCATCATGAAATCTCATTAAAACCCAGCGATTTTATGTAATCTTATTGAATATTTGATATAGGTATTCGCAGAAACAGCCATGCTCAGTCTGTACCTGCATCTAAACTTTAGGACTCCGGACTCAACAATTTTTTATCAGCGCTCTAGATGGGGGCGAACTACAGTCACTCATGGCTTCAAATTAAGTCTTTAATTTCTTATTTTGATATAAATTTTTTGACTTTCACCTTGGCATTTAATAATTAAATGACCAAGTGACAGATTTATATTTAACAGTCAATGCAATTTTAATTTAAAAGTAAAACTTAAGAGATTGTAATATTACAAAAAAAATACAAATACTTCCCGATCAGATAGGTGCAATCCAGTAAGTGTAGGTAATAAAAAATACTTTTTATTAAATAAATACAAAAAGCACAGTACTCGACTGTGTAAAATAAAATAATGACAAAAAACAAAACTGTTTAGTCATCCTGTTGTAATGATAGAGATAAAGTTAAGTGCACAAGAATGCACATTATGAATAGTAAACATTCTTCCAATATTATAGTGGATAAGAACGTTTTTTAAATGTTTCTATGTTCGTTGTTACGTTTCCGGTCTATAAAACAACTTTTATATATTTTAAAAGAAATAATATAAAAAATAAAAAAAGCGATTTATAAGTTGATATTATATAAAGAATGTAGTAATAATCTAATACGGAACAATATGAATATAATTCAATATAGGTATTTACAATTTGCAAAAAGTAACAAGATACTTTGTTATAAATATTTTAAGTCTTATAAAATACTTACAACTTAACTTTTATGTAATAAAACCGTAACTTTAATACAATTTAATATAACAAAAATGTATGCATAGAAGCCAGTCGTGGCGCAAGGGCACAAAGTGTGCTGTAAATCGACTGGTTGTGGGTTCGATCCCCACTCGAAGAGATTAAATATTTACTTAAATTTATATTTCCATTTCTTCGCTCAGGTGTCGAGGCAAAGCGTGGCATTGAGTTCTGGCACTCAACACGAATGCCTCCAGAATTCGGCAGAAAGTGGGGAACGGAGTGTCTTAACACTAGGTTCCCTCTGCCTACCCTGCTGTGTGCGGGATACAGCGTGAAGCTCAGAAAAAAAATACTTATAATATATTTTATGTATTAAAAACATAGAATTAAGAAAAAAAATATAATAATGTTGTATTATTTCAACCATATATTATTCGATCGCTACTCGGAGGATATGATTTTTTTATTCCTCATCTTTAGTAGACAGGGTTCTTCAGGGATTTTTTTAGTTAATGAAATTTCTGGTGTGTACATGGCAATGAAAATATATATATGTACTAACCAACAATTTACTATAATTACTTAATGATCATTTCATTCAGTCAATATAATTATACATTTTTAAGCAATCAATTCTAAGTATAATACTTTATTTTTTTATTATTATATTATTTTTATTAGAAGGAAAAAACGATAACAATTATTATTAGGACAATTTAGATCCTCAATAATTATATAAATACATACTGTCACTATAATAAAACGTGTTTAACGAATATATTATTATATATTAAACATAATCTATATATATAAAAGGACTTGTGCTGACTGACTGAGGTAAGACGCACGCAGAGCCGTAACCGCTGATGGTAGAAACGTGAAATTTGGGCAGATGTTTATTTTCATATTCTGGACATCCACTAAAAAGGGAATTTGAAAAATTTTAACCCTAAAGGGATGAAATTGGGGTTGAAAGTTTGTATGGAAAAAAATTTAAATCGGCACCGATTTTTATAAAATTTGAAATTCAGACTCTCAAAAACATTTCATTGAACACGTGTTTCATGTTTTTTTAGAATTCTTCCCCTAAGGGTTCAAATAAGGGGTTAAAAGTTTATACGGAAAAATCTTTAAATCGCCACCGATTTTTATAAAAATTTAAATTCATACTGTTAAAAATATTTTATTGAACACGTTTTTCTTGGTTTTTTTAGAAGTCACCCCTAAGGGTGCAAATACGCGGGCGAAGCTGCGCGTGCCCACTAGTAATGACATAAAAATTGTGCTTGTTAGTAAAACGATTAGGTTCAGATATTATGGCTTTTTAATACGTAATATGCTATATGCGGTGCTTTACCTACATTTAAATTGTCGTTAATATATTTTTCTCTTTAATTAAAAAAAATATATATATTTTTATGATATATAATTGATTTAACTATTATACTTAAGAAAAAAATCCATTTAGTTTAAATAAATGTGTATTATTTCAATGTTACATTAAACGCTCACTATTCTCAGATATTATTGATATAACCTTATTAAAATTTGATATATTAATATAATAATTATGTATGTAATTACGACGTGGCAGGAGGACAAGCGTGTGACAGTAAACGCGATGGTTGTGAGTTGAAATATTTAATATTTTTATTTCCTCGCCCTAATAACGAGAGAAAGCACAAGATTGGTTTCTGCAACTCAACACGCAACACCTCTAGAGTCTTTACACTAAGTTTCCAGATTTCCTCTGCCTGCTATATACGGGATACAGCGTCAAGCTAAAAATATATATTTATAATTAGAAAACTATAGGGGTCGTAAATAAACTCAGAGAATGTTTTAATCAATATCTTGACACCGCATTTTTAACCCCTCACTGGGAACCCGACCTACGCTATGGTGCTTCCACATACATATTTCATTTATAAACGTGTGTACACACCCGCACCCCATAATAATTTAACAGAATGGGAACAGCAGGGTACCTTTTATTACACATCACAACGCCAACCAAAAAAAAATGTTTTTTATGATTCATACTAGTCACTATGAATAGTAATAGTGAATCTTTTTGAATTACACAAACAAACATTAATTATTAGAAATGGCGTTTAAGCAGTTAAAATAAAATATCTCTTTCGCCATTTATGGTTTCGGGCTTAGTAATTATGCAATACAATAATTATTTTGATTGCTACTATTACTTTTATCGATCATAACAATTATAAAAGAATGTCGAATGTTTATGAGTCATATTTAAATAAATAAACGCTTATTATAGTGATTTAAGCAGAATATTTTTAGGGCAATCATTCCAAATATGTAGGACTGATTTTAATTCATTTTTTTTATGGCAAAAGATGACTTTTAAATGTGTACATCGTAACTTTTATATATAATTTACGAAAATGTAAAAACTACTTTCACCAGATACTTGACAAAGGGTCCTTTATAAAATTATTATTTACACAAACGAGGATTCGTTTATCTTTAAAAAATCTCATGACAACCACAGGAATATTAAGAATTTATAATCGATTTACTGACTGAAAATAATCAAATGTGAGAAATAAAGCAAAACTATTTTAAACTATAATATAAGTAACCCAACTTTGTGATCCGTATACCCTTGGAAACTGATTTTAAACAAAAAACGTTAATAAAACATGTATTGATTGAGTTTTTTTTATAAGAAGTATTAGAGGCAGTTATTTGAAAAAATTACATTCATTTGAAAATATAATCCTCAAGATAAATTTATGTTGAAGAATTGCTAAGAATATATGGTAAAATATTTTAAATATTTTTAAAATGTTCATCCACACTTAGGAAAGAAGATACTCATTTAGAAAACGTATAAAAATTTGAACGTAGCGGAACTCGAACCCGCACCTCCTGGTCGGTTTCCAGGAGGCGCGGGTTATACGTTTTCTAAATAAGTATATATGGTAAATATGCACGCAATATTTTTTTTGGACTGGTTAGTAGTCGTAAGTAGTAGTAATAGTCGTAAGGACTAGGCTACAAATAAAGCAACTTATAAGATAGAGAGTTACAACCCAAAAGGTGTAGTAAGATAGATAGACCTATAGAACGAACTATCTTAATCTGAGGCTTCGTCCGCTTGTCCAAATATGACTAAGACTTTTGCATCATGCTCTCGAAAAGGGAGTTTAGATTGCGTTTAACTAAATAAGCTGTTTAGTTCAATAATATTAGTAAGCCTAGAAGCGCGCTTCCCCCACATTCAAACATAATTATTGAAATAAAATTTTTGAATCTCACTATACTATATAACTATTTTATTTTTTGCCTTTTTTACTTTATTGACCATTAAGACAGAAAAGCTCTTTTAATTTTTAACAATCAGAAACAAAAAGCAGCATTTGTATTGAGATCGAAGATATGATAGTATATGCACAAGCAAGCACTCTTACATTATGGAGTCGTACAGCGTATAGGAATGGTAAATATTATATAGAGTACTAACATAAAATGACTAATAATTATATACAAACAACCAAATTGCATAGTTATATAAGTCGAATACTCTGTACAGAGAAATAACTTAACACGTGCCAATGTATTATATGTTTGTTTCCTTGAGGACTTGCCAACTTAATATCATATATTATATTGTGTAACAACCCGAACTTTAAACAAGCCAACAACATATAAAATATTTTTTAAAATTTTTAGAGTAGATATTATTCTACACTTAGAAAGAAAAACGTACAAAAATTTGAACGTATTGGGACTCGAACCCGCGCCTCTTGGGAACCGATCAGGCGCTCTGACCACTAAGCATAAGCTAAGCATACTCGTACATCAAATCAAATTAGCTTCACGCTGTATCCCGCACACAGCAGGGTAGGCAGAGGGAACCTAGTGTTAAGACACTCCGTTCCTCACTTTCTGCCGGATTCTGGAGGCATTGCGTGTTGAGTGGCAGAATTCAACGCCGCAAATGGAAATATACATTTTAAGTAAATATTTCATCTCCTCGAGTGGGGATCGTACCCACAACTAGTCGGTTTTACAGTCACACTTTGTGCCACTGTACCTAGATAGAGTTGACCTGGCATTTTTTTTATTTGCAGCTTGTATAAAAGGTTACTTACTGTAACACTGTTGATATAAGTACTATATCGTGTATTTTGCAACAGGTGAAAAATATTCAGACACCTGCATTTCGTGAAACCGGTAGTTGCGTACATTGTGAATTATACAAATACTTGCATTATCGTATACATATGTATACATGAATGACTACATTTAAAAAAAGATATTAAAAGATTCTAATTTAGATAAAATGTATTCAAGAAGAAGTGGAGACACAACTGGGGACCCAAACCCCAAAGTCCACAAACAAACAGAGTGTCGATTGTGCCTTGGGGAAATCATCTGCCTTATACAAATATCAGTAGAGATTACATATTTGCTTTACGCTGAGACGCGCTTCCCCCATATTCAAACATAATTATTCAAATAAAAGTTTTGAATGTTACTAAACTATAAAACTATTTTTTTGCCTTTTTTTTATTTTTGAGACCACCAAGACTCAAATTTTGAAATTAAAGTTTTTTGGACAATCAAAAATAGAAAGCAGAATGTGTAAGTTCGTATTGCCAAATAATGCAAGAGGTTGAACTACTTATTCAGATATCAGATGCACATTGCACGTGTGTACATATTATATCATGCAATTTTTGCATTAACTTAGTCCAAATGATGTTAGCCTTAAAAATAACATGTTCTTTAATAAAATGTTTTCGGCTTCGCGCTGTATTCCGAATATAGCAGAGTAGGCAGAGGGAACCTAGTGTTAAATCACTCCGGTCCTCAACTTTTGCCAAATTTTCGAGGCATTGCTTGGTCAGTGGAGACACTCAGCGCCGCGCCTTTGCCTTGGTAGAACGAAGAAATGAAAATATTAATAAATAAGAATTCATTCCTAGGAATGAAACTAGAGATAGACTGGTTATCGAGCCCACAATCGTCACATTACAGTCATACGCTTGTGCCCCTGCGCCACAATGGCATCTTTAAAGTCCTTATAAAATAAAGTCATTAAATTATCAATAGTTTCGTAAATGCCAAACATTTTTTTTTATAATTTACGTACACGTTAAAAATATATAAATTGAAATTTAAATAAGCGTTTCTTATTTAAATATTCTTTGGTGTTACCTACACCAATCCATTACCCAATATCGTTTCAAGACTACTTGAAATTGAAACACAATAGTTTTATTATCAAAAAAAATAATTTCACTAAAAATAATGAAAACTATATGAAATAAAGAGAATTACTTTGTCTAGATTTTTTTTATCAGCTTCATGCTGTATCCCGCACACAGCAGGGTAGGCAGAGGGAACCTAGTGTTAAGACACTTTCTGCCGAATTCTGGAGGCATTGCGTGGCAGAACTGAACGCCGCGCTTAAACTCGACACCAGAGCGAAAAAATGAAAATATATATTTAAGTAAATATTTTATCTCTTCGAGTTTGGAAAGAACCCACAACCAGTCGGCTTTACAGTCACACCTCATGCCGCTGCGCCACGACTGCCCTCTTTTTTTCTTTTTTTAAAGTCTAATTATATGTAAATAAAATATTTTGGAAAATGTATCATTTTAATACAGTGGCAGGACTCTAACATCAAACCCACGCCTCTTGAAGACTGTCTAAGCATTCTGACCATAGGTCAGGGCTTTTCTTATCAAGCTGTATCCAAATTCTTATAGGATTATTACAATTTATTTATTTTGTTAGCATCTCCATATATCATATTGCTAACATAAATATTGTGGAAAACATTATAAGTTTTAACAAATGTAACTTGAAAAGAATATATGTTTGTTTGGACAAGTAATTGGATGAGAAGTCTTGGACAATTTCCATAAGACATATTTATATATTTTTGTGCAGTTATTTGTTTCTTAGTACCAAATATTTTTTTTAAGTCTTTAATTAGAACAAACATAAATCCCACTATATCTCACACATAGCAGGATAAGCAGAGGGAACCTGATCACCTAGTGCTACAACACTCCGTTCCCATTAAGACACTTCCGTTCCTCTCTTTCCACTGAATTATGGTGGCATTGCATGTTGAGTGGCGGAACTCAAACAAAATGAAAATATTAGAGATTTTATTACCCCCAAGTGAGAATCGAACCCACAACTTGCACACTTGTGCCATTGCACCCAGACTCCTAAGTATGATGATACTACTAAAGATAAAAATTAAGCTCACATCAAAAATGTTGGAATTTAAGCCATACTTACTGATAAACAGGGCTTTATGAACCTGGTTATGTAATAGAATATACTTTTCTAAAGTCAAGAGATATGAAAACTGTGGCAAGTTTATTACGTCAACAATATTTATTAAGCTTACACATATTTTGTAACCACTCTTTACATGTATATCCTGAATTATGAGATAAAATGATAAAGTGTAATCTTGGTTAATCTCAAAAGCACTTATATGAATATTTTCAACATGGATACAAATTATTTTTTTTTGCTGGAATCATAAGTAAATTACTTAATTTTAACAGCTTCTAGCTTGCTTGTCTGTGATATTGGATTTAAAAATGTAAATGAAATATAATCTATATCTCTTGAGCAATGCAAAACCAAATAAGCACAGTTTCTTTTCTTTCATCTATTTCCAATATTTCAGATTTTTCGCTAACTCACACTTTACTAGTACAAGACTGTAGAGAATTGTAGTAATTAATTGATATGACCATGATGAAAATTTATAATTAAAAAAAATATTGCTTTACTTTTAAAGAATTTATGAAATAGAAAGTGATGAATTTCTCTGGTTGTAAAACAATTCTTCCAGAAAATTTCTTATATATGACTTGAATATAGAACTTTCCATATAATTAACATCAAATACAAAAATATCAACAATATAAAAGAAAATCATCTTCACACTTAATGCACATTAAGCTGAAGATTTTAATGCCCTGCTTTGACTTATCAGAGTTAGGAAATGGAAATAATCTATTCCCTCAAATAGAATTCAAACTCCAAACCACTGTCAACAAACAAACAGAAAATGGGGCTATTTTGGAGGAGTGCGACAAGCACTCCTCCAAAATAGCCCCATTTTTTTAACTTAATATCGAAAAAACATAATGTTTAGGAAATTGTGCTCAAAGTAAAGAAAAGGTTTGGCACTATCCCTCTGCCTATTCTACTATATTCATTTCATTTGTCATAAGCTTGAAACAAAACGGCTACTACATAATATGAGAAAGTACAGTATACACATCAAATAAGAAAATGCACAATCATATAAGAAAACATTAATCATATAGGAATTGAAATGCAAACAAAATTATTTGGTTTATAATATATTTGTTCAATTTAATAAAACATGGATTTAAAATTATTTTGTTAAAATGCTAAGCTTTGTCACATTATTATAATATTATTAAAATAAATTAAAATTACAGTAATAAAAACTTTCTCTAGTGAATAATATTCGGTTAATTTGAATTTACATACAAAATATAAAATTAAACTTACCAGCAAGGGTGAACCTGTCCATGTAATTGATAAGGTTAACGAAACACAATATGAAAACCGTCAGGAACTCCATGAAGGTTACATCACTTAAAGTCTCTCTTCTTCTACTCTCCTTCTCGTGTAGTAAAGTCGTTGCAGAATCATTGTCCCCATTTCTAACTAACTGCTGATTCGACGTGTTTGGAGTAATATTACTTTGGTCCATGGTGCCCACCCCAAATTATGCTGACTTAGTGATATAACTGCAGTTCACAGCACTTAACCCCAACTGTTGTTAAGATTTAGAAAATGAAATTCAAACACGACACGTAAATATAGTCAAAATTGATTAAAAAAATTAAATAAACATATTTTCTTGATATTAATTTTCTAAACAAAAATGTTAAAACAATACACGACTAAAAAGATACCCGCCACTGTGACAACTAAAAGTGACATTCTTAATTTCATATATTCGTAACCGGTGACGTGAGCGGCTTTCAAAATTCTTTAACTTGACTTTGACCGTTGACATAGAGTTAACATAGAAAAGTTATAATTTTATGATTATCTGTACCGTACCGGCTAACTGGGGTGAAAAGATACAAAATCAGAATTTTTTAAAAAAATAATTAAAATGAAATCAGCTTCACGCTATATCCCGTATCCCAATATTCCGAGTGGCGGAACCCAATGCCACACTTTGCCTCAACACCGTCGTCGTTTACAGTCAGAAAATCGATGGTTATCTATTCGATTTCCACTCGTGAGAATGAAATAATTTTAATTTTTATTTAATACTTTCATTTCATCGCTTGTAGTTCCGTCATTCTACAAGGAATGGAAGTGTCTTAAAAACGAGGTACGGTAGTATCACTTTGGGTATATGTGTTCTGTGGGTAGTATCAGCATATTCATTAAAAACTATAGACAAGGCACAATAATGAGATATATTAAATGTGTGACAAGTGGTAAACGGTATAACATAGTGTCAATTGTGAATTGTCAAATATCTATGCACACAAGCCTCTGGTTAAATATTTTAAATAATACTTTATTCGTTTATTAAGTTATCCTGTATTACAATCTTAAGCTTTTAAAATGGCTAAGCTTAAATACTTCATAATTTTACTCTGTATTAGTGCTAAAAGTGCCAAAAAATATGATAACGAGGAGAAACCGGCTTGGGCTAAAAAAGATATCCGCGATTTTAGCGATGCTGATATGGAACGGTACTTATTATTTGTATTTCCTTTGCTTTTTTAAAGTGATTTAAACGGTACTTATTATTTGCATTTCCTTGCGTTTTTAAAGCAATTGTTAAGTAAGTAAAACTTTTAGCCTTTTCGATCAATGGGAGGAAGACGAAGAACCCTTGCCAGAAGACGAACAACCAGAATATATGCGAAAGCCTCCTTCAGTAGACCTAAATTCCTTGGATATGTCAAACCCAGAATCAGTTTTGCAAGCTACTAAGAAAGGCCAAACATTAATGATGTTTGTCACTGTCGCTAATAAGCCCTCTCGTGCGAGGTCAGAAGAGCTAACTAAAATTTGGCAGAGTGGTCTTTGGAGCAATCATATACAAGTTGAAAGGTAAGTTTGTAAATATAAGAGCTTCATTGTAATGTAAACACTTATTACGGCTAGTGGTTATTAACAACTTTGTTTGAGTGAACTGTGACTCTTGCCATGCTTCTTCCATTTGCCTGTTACCAATACCATGTTACCATTGAAACTTGCAGTAGTTATCCAAAAAGTAAAGTAATGTCATTATATAGGTAACCTAATGTCATAAAAACACTCAATTATCTTTTTTTTTTTCAAATATATACAATGTAAAGACACCATGTTCTTGAACCACCTAAAAATATTTTCTATCTAACAAATTAATAATTATTACTATCATATTATTTCAGATATTTAATAGATGACGATAGAGCTATATTCATGTTTAAAGATGGTTCCCAAGCTTGGACTGCAAAAGAATATCTTTTACAACAAAATGAACTTAAAAATATACAACTAGAAAGTCAAACATATGATGGAGAAAACCCAGATGTCAAAAACACAGCAGTGAGGGATGAGCTTTAAGTCTAGATCTGAATATAAATTAATACATTTAATATTAATAAAGACTAATTTAATTTATAGGACACAGATTTTGCATTTATAATGTTTGAAAACAAGTCATATTATCACAATTTATGTATTTTGATACAAAAGTATTGTAAACAAACTATTCTACAAATATAAACAAAGATAAGGGAAAACATAATTCACTGACACATCAAAATGACCTCTGTGAATAAGTAATTATTTCTATAATATAAATCATGTGAACCATATATATGCATTAAAGCAATAAAAATTATTTTTCTATCAGATCCCCTTGTTAATTGAAATGCTACAACAGAACATTTTTCTAGCTTGTATTAATTTAATATTATGTTATTCCTAAATTGATGGTAAATAGAGACTAGAGTTAGCTTCTCGGTAATTGTAAGATATTTAAATAAAAAGGCCCAGGCCCAGTATTGCAAAGGCGCAAATTTCCATCGTGGGTGATATGTTTCCGCATAAGATTCTGTGGAGAACTGACGATCAATGGTGATATTGAAGGTGTATGGAGGCACAAGAACATTCGATTTATCTGAACAGCTTAAAATTGCTACAGTATATCGTTACATGTTGTTTGTAGCAGGCATTAGTTTAATTATTAAGTGTAGGATTAATAATTGGTGTTCAACATATGGAGTTTTGCAGTATTTTATAATATTTTTTATTTTATATACCAGTGTTGACAGTTACTCAGACTTGACGTCACATGCGATGCCATGACGGTATTGAATTGATGTAAAATGTAAATGCACATATGCACCAATATAAAGCACTAGGAAGTAATTTTCACTGTGCCCATATCAGGCAGTTTTTGGTGATTGGAAGTTTAATGTTAGTAATGAAATCTATATCATCTTCATCTCTACTTTTCCCAACTTTTATACCCAGTGTTGATCGTAGGATATATCTGAGCTCTTGGGCACACATGAATATAGGGCTCAGTTGAAAACATGGATGTAACTAATTATTATACATGGTGGAAGTGTCACAGGTTTAACTACTCTATAAAAGCCTAATACAATTTATTTATTTTGTGCCTATAAATGAAAGTGTTTTTTTTTTCAAATAAAATAAATAATAAAATTATCGTTTTAAAATAAAACGCCATTTGTCAAGAACGGCACACACAGACATAAACCTATCAAAGGGAATCCGCCGCATACGCCTCATTTCGAAATCGAGTCGTAGATATTGGCGGCAAAGTTTTAACAACTTTGTTGTTTAACCTTAAGTTGTATTTTTGTAGTAGTATGTATTTAGATTATTAGTATCTATGCATAACTGCGGCACACGAAATGCAGGTATGGATAAACATCGTGAAACGAAAAAAAATCCTACGTATAAACTATTGAGCTATCTAGATAAATTTCTTTAGGTATGGGTTTAAAATATTTTACCCTATATGCTTTTCCCGTTAGAGGAGCGCTATCGCTTCCACCCTGTATATAACAGTTGTAGTCTGGTCATTCTCTATTTCTGTTAGGTCAGGAGCCCTAGTAAATATGGAACTGAACAAATTAGGAACTGCTTATACCTTTACATCTAACAATATTGCTTAAAAGGCCGTATGGTTTACTGGAGAGGCTGTACAAGATTACCTGCGCAGGTCAACGACAAGTAGGTAGCATGTGTGGAAACTTTCTGGTGTACCGAAGCGATGTCGAAACCGATTGGGGACGATGACACACTGGCATTGATGCCTTGCAATTATTTAAAAAAAATTAAATACAGTGAAAGGAAGCAAAAAAGAGTGGTAAGCATTGGTTACTGAAGTTAAATACTATCTCAGAATAGACGAGAAAACATATATGCAGAACTCCTATAATACAAAATAAGTCATCGAGAAATTGTATTATGATCTGAGTACCTACACACATTCACAGGTACGCCGTAAGGGGTTACTGTAAACAATTGATTTTCGATTCGGCGCCGGTCGCCTGTATAAGTCCTAAAAATTAGATAGGTCTAGTCCCATTCACACTCCATTGTACCTGCACAGGTAGACCTGTTCAATAAACCATAGCATGGCCAAAATTAAGACTAAATGTGCCTTTTACAGATATAAAAAAAAACTAACAGTAGCAAAATTAGTATTTTTATTATATTGAAGTTACAAAAATATGTTGTAATGAATTAAGGAAACTTGAATACAAAAATCACATGGCGTCGGTGGCACGAAAATGATCTTCATCAATGGTTGAGTATATGTGGCCTTCATTCCACATCCATTCCAATATTTTTCTAAAAAGAAAGTAGACTTAGAAGTATACAAGTATTGTTAATTAAAATCTAACAGATTATTAAAATTAAACCATTTATTGAGACCATAGCGGAAATGTGACACAATGACTGCCTGATGAATAGACTGTTAACATGATTACTGTGACTGTGATCCCCATTTGAAAAATATATATGTACTTTTTCATTATAATTTTCTCACTTTGGTAGCATAAGGTATCACCCACTCAACAGTTTCACCTTAACACTAGGCTCTCTCTGCCTACCAGCCTATATATGGAATCCAGTATGAAGCTTAAAAATAGTATAAATAAAATTAGAACATACTCAAATTCTACTTTAGATATTCTCCCTTGCAACTGAGCATATATGTCTTCCTTGCTGATGCCTTGTTCAAGAGTAGAAGCTCTTATAGGATTATACACCATCATTTGACGTTCATTTAAACCATTTGTAGAAGCATTATCATTCATTCCAATCATAGAGTTAGCTGGCACAGTGTTTGTAAAGTTTGCTGAGTTATCAGTTTTTTCCTGTAGAAACAGATAAAAACAAGGTTTATTTTAATTAGTATAACAAGGAAAATATAGTTTATATATTTTATAATTTGAAAGTTCTCAATAATAAATCTCTATATAATATTTCTTGCTTATAATGTTTAATGTAATATTACCTTCTTGGCATTAGCCTCCATTTTCAATTTGTTATTAATACATTGGAGATAGTGGAAAGTTATGATATTGATATCTGTAATGGGTGTTATTTTAAAAGCCATCAAAACTTTTTTTCCTTTGTTTGTTTTAACATTTCCGTAAATCTGTATGTACTCATTAACTTGGATCTTTGCATTGGTATTATCCTAAAAGTGAATAAGATTAATTGCTATTTGACAATTGATAAGATTAATATTAGTGAAAATTTATAAAATTAATAGGTACATATACTTACATCTTCATCCATTGCTTCTTGGTCTAACCACAAAACAGCTCTCATTCTACCTGTAATATCTTGTATAGTGTAAGTAATTTTAGTACTTTGTACTCTTATATTCCTGACCCTTGCAACAATGCTTACTATTTGTATATCAGTACCCCAGATTTTAACTCCATCATCTCCACTGTGTAAAGCCTGTCTTATAACAATCGGGGCAGTTCTTGATGCTCGTCTACCCTTTAAAATTGATTAAATTTAACTATGTAAATCTAATATTAATTGACTATAATAAACATACATTACTGATGATAATAATAATTCACGACGACGACGACGAGTCAATTAGTCAAATAATCTTGTGTTCGAGATTAGAATTCAATTAAATAAAATACGAATTGGATTCTGCACTATTGGATATTAAAACAAACTAATAATACTTTTACAGGTGTGTTAAGAATAAATGAACATGCCATTTTTAAGTATGTACATATTTAGTAGAACAATGTTGTGACTCATGTTTGCAGAGACATGTTTTAACTTGATTTTTAACAACCTTGTTACCGGTTAGCCTGCAATGTTTATTTTGATTTTACATACCGATTTTTGAGCAGTACCCGGTGTATTTGAACCTCCAAATTGATTAGATGTATTTAAAAACCCACCTCCGGCTATTGATTGATCTAAAATATGTACTTCGTAATATAATTTACAAGAACATAAAACATTGTTTATCCTTATATATATTGAGTTACAACTTACCATTCCACATTTTTACAATAATAAAGAATATAAATTGTAGTTAAGATAAAAAATAATAAGTACTTATTTATATTAAAACTATATCAAAGTGGTATTTGTTGTATAATACAATAATAGATGAACGCTAGAGTTACGGAAAGTCGGAAATTAGAAACTGGAAAATTTAAAAGGACGGTATCTAAATGTTGCCTACTAAAAAAACAGTGGAAATGATAAACTCTTTTTCTTACAGAAATCGGTTAAAAATATATACATAGTGGATTTATTTGTGCATATTTATTATACTATTTTAATATCACTTAACTGGGGTGAATAGACACATAAACATGAAAGTTTATAATGTCGAATGATTTTCCTTTTGATAATAAAATACTGGAAGACTATGGTATTGACGTAAAGTTAGGGAAAGGTAAAATAAAATACGTTTAAAGGTGTTTGGGTAAACTAAATAATTCCCCATTTTTCTGCCGAATTTTCAAATCAGCGACAGAACTGACAGAACTGAACCGATCGAAAAATAAAAACAAAACAAATCAGATATATCATTAAATGGGGTAAAAAGAAACATTTTTAAATTTGATATTTACAATGTTCCTGGCATTAAATATAAAATTTTAAAACAATTTTTATTTTTGTTTCTTATAAAAATAATTTAACCGATATCCATAAATTTAAATCATAATTATATTAACTAACTAGCGGCCCGCCCGCTGAAAGTACATGAATATTGATCTAATAAACAGAATTGACTGACAACTATAGTAACTTTTAATATGATGTTTATTACTTTAATCTGTAATATTTTAATATGATTTTTTTACTACATTATCGTAATTTCTATAAGGTCTTTTAATCTGTAATATTTTAATACGATTTTTTTACTACATTATCGTAATTTCTATAAGGTCTTTTGATTGTTTAGAATTATAAAATACGACCAATGTTGATATTTAATAAGCTAATTATTTCTTATACGTATAAGTTTTTGTAACTTTACGTTCTTCTTACCGTAATGTTACAAAAACTTATGTAATGTTCGTCTCATCATAATTTAAAAACTCTGTTAAATGTGCTGATGATCTCAGTGAATAATTAAATTTACTCTTTCGGAAACAGCATTAAACGTTAAATTATTGATTTGAAGGATTCATAATATTCTTTTTAAAATAACTGTAATGATTGCATATTAACTCTCTGTACAGTTTTTAAATTTAGTTACATACTTATATTATTAGCTAAATGTACTATTGGTAAATATGTAGTTATCACAGAGTACACATAGAAAGGCTGTTTTTAGGCATTTTTATATACAGTGGGTAAAAAAAGTATTTGCACACCCTAATTTTTTTGAAGATACTTCTCCTAAAAATACAATGATTTTAGTTAATTATTGTATTTAACAGCTTATTCTTTATATAAAAATAAAAATGAAAAAATGAGACGGTAAAAACACATATTTTAAAGCCAAATAAATATTTGCACATCGACCTTCTTGTACGTATTTTGTTCTACAATAAAAAAAAGAAAAGGCAATTAATATTTTGTGTGCATTCCATTAGCATCAAAGATGGCTTGCAATCTCCTTGGCATAGATTCCACTAATTTGGATGTTGTTTGAATCGAGATTTAAGCCCATTTTTCCAACAAAGCACGCTACAAATCATTTTTATTAAAATAAATCATTTTCCGCACATATAAATCCAGCAGATGCCATAAATTTTTAATTGGGTTGATGTCTGGTGATTGCGGCGGAGTTTTTAGCATTCTACGGACATTGTACAGCAACCATTCCTTAGTTTTCATAGCTGTATGCTAAGGATCATTGTCCTGCTGAAAGTAATATGTCTCAGTTATGCCTAATTTTGATGCGCTGGAGGATAAATTATCGCGCAACACTTTAACATAATGTACTGCTTTCATTGTTCCTTCAACAAAAGCCAAGTTTCCGACACCATTTGCTGCCATGCAGCCCTAAACCATTACATGGCCACAGCCATGTTTGACCGTACTATGCAGATGTTTTGCCTGTAGTTCAGTATTTGTTTTGTGTCACACAAATCTTTGTCCATCTGATCCAAAAAGATTAAACTTACTTTCGTCAGAAAAAAATATATTAAAATTCTACAGGCTTATTTACATATTCTTTCGCGCATGTTAGTCTTTTTACTCTATTGGCCTCACTTATAAAAGGCTTTTTCCTCGTTGTATAGCCGTGAAGACCAACATCATACAGTACGTTTTTTTTCAGTACGTTTAGTTTGGGCACAGACAACCTTACCCAAACTTGAATCAACGTCATTTGCTAAACTTTGAGCACTTGTAAATGTTTATTTTGTACTGATTTTACAATTTGCCGCCTATCTTTTGTACTTAGCTTCTTCGGACGACCGGACCTTGCTTTATTTTCAACACTTCCGTTTCTTTTCGCTTTTTTATATTATACCGCACTGTCGAGTAATTTAACTTTAAATCTGTCTGTGTAAATAACTTCGACCTTTATTATGGGGTAAAATAAAAAACAAAATTGCGTTGAAATCGAAGTAGAATATAATTTTAAAAATAATTTTTAAAAAATCTGATAATTGAATTAAAAAAAAAAGAAGTTATTTTCTACCGTTTATATGACGTCTGTTGGCTATTGTTCGATTAAATTTATTGTTTGTATATTTATAAATAATTTCCAAAAAGGTTTTTGCAAAACCTTGCTCTTAATATAATGATGTCGGCGTGTTTTTTCTCCATTACATCTTGATTAGACATTGTTCGGTAAAAAAAAAACCAGTTCGATCGTATTTTTTAAAAGTGTTTTACACCAGTTACACCCATATCTAACTTTCACATTTAGCTTTCAGCAAAAAATCTCACTTTTCATGTGTGAACTTTTAATCAATTGTGTGGTCTGTTATATACAAAATGCAATCATCTTCAATATTAAATTTTGTTACACCAATTTAATATTAACAATACAGACAATTAAAACCTAATAAAGATATGTTACTAGTTTGTAGTTAATATATTACTATAGCAATAATAAAATTTTCAATCAATTCAATTAATTTTAACTGCGTGAAATTATCCTTATGACATCAATATGTTAATTAATAACTTATTTATTATATCTACCTACTACTCTTAACCTATTAAAAGACAGAACAAGGGGGTGTATTATAATTGATAATGCAATTTACAGACAATAATATATTATATTTATTATTTCTAGAGATGCCTAAAATAGCTATAATAAAATATGTAATTATATATCATGGAAAATAAGCCGATACAGGTGTTGCTCGATATGTAGTTGGTCTGGAAGATTTCTTTTCTCTATAATTAACTTTTGGCAATTCCATACATTTATTCTCTTTTCCTTTTTTACTGAGAGTATTCTTTGTAGCAGGTCTTGAAGATCCTATAATAAATAAAGTACCTATATTAGTTATAATATAAGTAAAATTAGTAACATTACTACAATGTTACCAGGCATAATATTGTTTAATTAGTTTCAACATAAATACATATTAAACAAAAATATAAGCCACTTTTCGATTTCCATCAGAAATCGAGACACCGGGAAGATGCAATTTGTCTACCAGAATAGAGCACTACACTAGTTTATTTCTGACTACGGAGTGCTATATACAAGTAATACATAACTATGAAGCTAAGAAGAATAAAAATATATAGGTGATTAGAATTATATTACTTTTTATTTTTTGCTATGATTATAACAATTTAAAACTGTCAGAATTAGTTATACAAACCTTTTTCTGAAACAAGGTTATCCTCTGGAGCGGGGTTTAAATATTTCGGATCTAATCCTTTTTTGTTTTGTACTGGAGGTTGTGGACTTTCTTCTAGACTAGATCTAAAAAAATATTAATCAATATTTATATCTATGTGAGGCCGGTCGTGGCGCAGAGGCACAAAGTGTGACTGTAAAATCGACTGATTGTGGGTTCGATCTCCACTCGAGGAAGTGAAATTTTTATGTCGAGGAAAAGCGTGGCGTTGAGTTCCGCCACTCAGCAAGCAATGCCTCCAGAATTCCTAATAAACTATTGGGCTTGTTTATTTTCTTTTTAGTTTTATGCAGTCGGAGTTTTTGTTTTTATATATTTTTTTATTTTTCATTATTTGTAAGAATTCATTATGGTAATCATAATCATGATATACTTTTTCTAAATCCTCGTATTGAGCTCTTGAATTTGATACCCACATTATGGTATTTGACATCAAAAATATTTTTTTTCATTATTCCAATGGCGTCCCACAGCCGCTATGATTATTTTTTTTAACGTCACCTATCTAAGGACACTTGGGCTCCTAAGATGAATCTAACGATACCTCAATTATTACATAAATCCGTTCAGCGGTTCTGGAGATATGAGGTAATAAAGAATATTACATACATACATACAAGATACGCGCGAAAAACATAACCCTTCCTTAGCAGTCGGGAATAATACAAATAACAAAAATAATAGTAATATTTTTAAGCAAATAAATCAAATAAACAAATACAAATCAAACAGTGTACTTACAGTTTAGATGTGGCATAAAAATTTATGGAACAATCAGAATCTTGTGAATTATTTTCTATAGTTTTCATAGCAATATATGGGGTTGAACTTGTCGCAGATTGAAGATTTGTTTTAGAATTATTTTTTATGTATTCCGTTCTTCCATTGTCTTCTATCTTTTTGTGAAGCCATTGTATTACTAAAGTAAGTGCAAATTTATTAAAAAATATATTTAAAAAAATGTCTTTGTTGAAATATAGCATATAAGTATGTTTATTGTCATAATATATATGTTGAATACTACTTATTTTAACAAAATATAAATAAAATAAAAATATCAACTAATATTTCAACCCGTGTCTACCCGTGGGGCCGTGACCACGGACTACTGCAAAGTGTTCGAAACGTTGGGTTTCCAAATATGTAAATGTAATACAAAATATACGCGATTAATCCGGTTAAAATAGTTTCATTTATAATGTGTGGTGTCGTGAAAATCAAAGAACTTATTAAATAAATGTTTTTTTATTTTGTTGATAATTTTGGCAAATTTACTAAACTTGTCAACCTATTGCCAACAAAGCGACTCCATGACTTCTATGTTCAATTTTATATTAACCCTAAGCGACTAATGTGGCTTAATTTTTACAATTATACTGACGCGGTAGTATCATTTTCCATTTTCCGATTATGATGAATTGAAGGTTCCCTGCAACCACCTGTCACACAATATCCGACGCGTAAGCTTATTATAAGGTACTAAAAGCCGCGGTGCTTAAATTTGAAAATCAGTGGTAATAAGCCGAATTTTATATTTCTCGGTGTTTATGGGAAAACCCAGACAATCACATAGGGTTAAAAACAGTTGAAAGTAAAAAATTATGGATAGATTAAGAGTAAAATGTTTTATATCCATTACGCGCCATACGAAACCTTAACACACTATTATAAGGTTGGATCTTATTGAAATGATCTTATGTCATAAGTCTGTGTGTAATAATATTTTGAATGTCTGTTTATTTTGACTGGTGCCACATTTTTAAGCCGTATTTGTATGCAATCTGTTATCTAATATATAGTTCATCGAAGATTACAATATTCAAACTGTTATATTAGTAGTATTTATATATCTAAAAATAAATTTCTCTTAACTGATTAATAAAAGTTTTTAAGTTAAGTACATTATTCTTAATATAAAATATGTAAGTATATATTATAAATTCATACGAGGTTAATCGTGGCGCAGGAACAGAATGTGTGACAGTAAACGCGACTGGTTGTTGGTTCGCTTCCCACTTGAGGATATCACATATTTATTTAAACTTATATTTATATGAACTTCTTCGTTCTAGTGTCGAGGCAAAACGCGTAGCTGAGTTCCGCTACTTTACAGGCAATGCCTTTAAAATACAGCGCGAAGATGTCTTAACACTACGTTCCCTCTGCCTACCCTGCTGTATGCGGGACACAGCGTGAAGTTGATTTATTTTAATTATTATAAATTCATTAATTTGAATGTAAAACAATATACATACCCATGTTGTTATTTTTAATAGTGTCATCGCGATCCTTTAGAGCTTGTTCATTTAATTCATTCTTTTCCTTGAGTGTATCAAATTCTTGTTTAATTTTATCCAAATGTTCTTTTAAAGAATCTTTTTCACGTTTTATATCGTATATTTCCTTAGTATTACGTTCAATTACTTTCTCTTGCTCTAACGCAATTGATGTTCTGCATAAAAGCTTAAATAAGCAACCAAATAAAATTTGATTAGAAAAATATTTTTTTTGCTTCATGCAGTATCTCGTGTATAGCATATTGGGCGGAGCGGGAAGCATTCCATGCTTCCCGCTCCGCCCAATTTTGGTTTGCGTGAAGTCTCAACGCCGCACTAATTTTTACCTGAACAGGGGGATGAAAATATTTCAGTCCCCTGAGTGAGAATCAAATTCACAACCATCACGTTTACAGTCAGACGTTGTCCCATAGCACCATTGCAACGGCCCCAGTACAGAGTGCTACTTTCCGAACAATTAGAAAATAAATACTTATATATATTTTTTTACCTTGTCCTTCATTTCAATGATGTCACTGTTTTGTTTAGATATTATCTGATTGGCTTTCAACAGTTGTTCAGTAGTTGTATGGGCGGCCTCATTGTTCTTGTTTGCTAAAGATTCACTTATAGTCAACCGCCTTTCTAGATTACTCTAACAAAATTTATAATGATCGTAAATATATTATTGTATATTTCCCCTCAATCGCCCTCAAGCTACGTATTTGCATTAAATTGTGTGCAATGAAGAATACAGAAACAATTCAATTTAAACTAATATTATAAAATTTATGATGGATAAGTGAGCGGTAAAAGAGGTAGGGGGAGACCTCGGTTGACCTTCCAAAACACAGAATCAAAGATACTGGAGGAAAGTCACGTAAAAAGTATGAGGACCCTCCGGAGGGCATATATGAAGAGGTTGATGACAGTGGACGAGGCGAAAGAGGTATGTAGAGACCGTAGCGTTTGGCGCTCCGTTCTCTTTGACTACCCCGCTAGGGATAAAGCGTGAAGTTAGTATAGTATATAGTATATATATTATAAAATTTAAGAGTTTGTTTAAAATATAATAAATAAATTTAATTTGTGAATTGTATATATTAATCATACTAGGTAGGTAAGGCCTCCACAAATGTGACCAGATGTAACAAGGAAGAAAGGAAAGAAGTAGTGGTTAAAAATCATGACATTTTGACAGCCATATATGTACATATATACAAACCTTTTCTGTTTTTAATGCATGTATGTTTTCATTTAGTTCTTTTATAACATCATTATTATCTTTTAGTGACTGTAAAGAAAATTATATGCCAATTAAAATATATTTTATAAAATTCTAGAAATTCAAAATGAACTTAAAATTAAGATTTATAATTATTTTCTAAAATTTGAAATTACATTTTCTATATAAGTACATTTTGAATTCAAATTATTAATTTGTTTTTCTTTTTCAAAAATTTCTCTTTCCAAGGCGCTATTTTTAGCCTTTAAAGTGGCGACTTCAATATGAGTTTTCTGCACTTCACTTTCTAACACATTCATTCGATGCATTTTATCACTGCAAATCAAAATATTTTAAAACATTAAACATATTATTATTATTTCATACTAAGGAGAAAAATAATAATTTAGAAAATATTTTTCTATTCTTAGTGTATACTAGATATTCCATGCCTACTGAGAAGAATTACCAAATTCAAGTTAAAATCTAAATTTATAAAATTGAATAATAAAAGGGGTTTAATTTCCTGAGGCCGGTCGTGCCGCAGCAGCACGAGGTGTGACTGCAAAATAGATTGGTTGTGAGTTTGATCCCCACTCGAGGAGATGAAATATTTACTTAAATTTATATTTCCATTTCTTTGCTCTGGTGTCGAGGTTAAGCGCGGCGTTGAGTTCTGCCACTCCACACGCAATGCCTCCAGAATTCGGCAGAAAGTGGGGAACGGAGTGTCTTAACACTAGGTTCCCTCTGCCTACCCTGCTGTGTGCAGGATACAGCATGAAGCGAATTTAATTTATTTTAATTTTCTCCTCTAAATATGATTAAATCTAATAATTTTTAAAATTGTGATAATGGTTCAAAATTTACCTTATTTGATTTTCTAACTGATTGACTTTTTCTTGTAGTTGTTTATTTATATAACTTAATTCATCAATTTGTTTATCTTTTCTCTGTAAATTTTCTTGAGAAGAATTTAGAATCTTATTAGTCTGACTTTCTGCATTTTTTTGCCACTGCAACCTTTCCTAAATATTAAAATAAATTAATGTTACAGTAATACACTTATTTTTTTAGCTTCAAGCTGGACCCCACATAGCAGTATTACCAGCATGCATGTTGAGTGGTCTTCTTGCCAGTGTGATTTATTCCCCAAATTAAGTAGGAATTAAATGACCGGAATGTCACATTCATAAGATTCCGGTCAGATACTGTGCTACTGGATCATAAAAAGTTGTATACTTAATTAACCAGAATACCATAATGATTTCGGCAGTCATTGAAGAGTAATGGAAAGGCATATAATTTTTTTGGAAAGTCAAATAAAAATACTTGATTGTACCTGCACTAGACAATCCTTTGCAGATTTCAAAGCTTCTTGAAATTCTTTCTCTTGTTTTAGTTTATTTTCCTCCATTTTAGACAGAGTTTGGGTCAATTCTTGTATATTTGCTTCCAGTTTCAATTGTCTATCATTCCATATAACTTCACTACTTGAAACTGAGCTTTTAAGAGCTGCTAATGTCCGCTATTTAATAAAAATAAAATTGACTTTATTTAAGTGAATTATGTTCTTTTTCATGTTATTAAAAATCTTAGAAACAAGCTTCAACTTCTATAAAAAAAAATCTAACAGATTTTTTCACTCACTCTCACATAAAAGAGACTTAGACTTAGAGGAAACTTAATGTCAATATGACTACTCATGACCATGGATGTCAGGTTTCCAAAAATATATAATACTAACTATATACTATTAACACCCGTTAAAAAGTTTCTTTTAAATGTGTAATAATCACAACTCTGTCTTGTAACCAGATTAGGAGTGAGGAGATGAAAATGTTGCTTTTAGAGGCACTTGATGTAATGCTGCCACCGATCCCTCTAGCCTGGCCTTACAATAACAATAATAAGCTTACTTTTAAGTCCCCTATGGTCTCTGCCATATGTTCTTTTATTTCATTATCACAAGCAGGTGCTGTCTTAAGGCATAAATGAATTAATCTTCTAAATTCATTATGCTCTACAATTTCAAAGTTATATTCGATAGGTGTAATTTGTTGTATAATAAGAAACCTGTAAAATAATTTGCTTAGCAAAAATTATAAAACTTAAACTTTGATAAATACATTCTGAATATAAAATTGTATATAACTTACATATTATTTGTCGCACATTGTTGTAACAGTCTAACAACTTGAGATGGAAAATTGTCAAAATCAATTAACAGTCCCTGTTGTTTCTTCAAGTCTTCATAATCACAACGTGTTAAATTCATTCTACATAAAAATGTGGGATCGTCATCGTTGGATAAAGTTAAACGCTGAAATAAAAATATATACAGGAACCATATATTTTTAAATTTATTTTAATTAATCAGTACTAACCAAAGTATCCGTATTAAATAATTTATCTACAGTGATAGTTAGGTGTTTTTTGCTTTCGTCAAAACCTCTTTTAAAAGATATAAAATATTTTCCTTTGTGAACTGTCTTTGAAATCATTTTTATATAATTCTTTCTTATATAATTAATCAAATAATACGTATTATAGAAATATGTGTTAAGATATTTGCAGTCCTTTATATTTGCAACTGTCAATAAAGTTTGGTTGTTAATAAAAATAAAAAGAAATAAAGCATTGCCAAAATAAAATTCAAAACAAGCGACCGCTCCACAACAATTATAAATATTGACATTGACAATTGACATTTGCCACAGTCTGACATAACAACTTATTAATTAGAAGTTAAAGTTGAATTTTTGTTTATGGATTTGAAAAACAGTACTATAATTTATAACGTCCAACACAACGCCTGCCAAGCGTCTACCAATACAAATGTGTGAGCAGGGTGTTTGGCTTAGCGTCTGAGAACTTGTCGTTAATCCGGACCAGTTTCGTTTTCGAACAAAGATCAAAGGAGTTTGCGGCAAGCAACATCTTCATTTCCTCATGAATTTATACCGAACGAATGTGTTTGAATGGCCAATATAATATTAATTTATAGAAGCAAATTATATATAAGATAATTGCACTTCTTACTGGTTTATTTTAATATAAGCCAAGTAGAAAAAAAAATAAACAAAACGGGTGATAAATGAGCCCAAAACATTATTCTTAGTGTATTATTTCCTTATTCATTAAAAATAAATAAATACTCAAAGCTATTTTAGGATCAAAAAGTATATTAATTTGTTTCAATATTGGCATATAGGCCGAGGTTGGGCAAGCGTGGAAGCGTAGCATAAAATATTTCCTTAATTATTTATATATTTTATTACGTGGATTTTTTTAATATGATTTCAATGTCTAAAACATTAATTATTTTCTATTCATTTATTTATTTTTTACCTTTATTAATCTATATAGTTTTTTTTACAATAGTTTTATATACTCTGTGTTCGGGAGTGGAAGATGAATCAGTTGTGAATTTTTGTGATTCATTTCATAATATATTTGTTATTATAAAAAAAAACACTTGTACAGTGTATTTCAAATAAGTACATGAGATAAAGTTGACGTTAAAATTACTTACGGCTATAATGGCCAACGCTCTCTATTTTGATAATGCCTGATATACGTGTTTCACATATCTGTTCTGTTTCTGCCGTGTTCAAAAAGTGTTAGTTTCATTATGCCATTCGATTTCTTGTGCTGTGTTCGACCCGGAGTGGAAGATATAGTGGAATTGGATTATTCACATCATTCACTCACAGATGTACCAACGGACGTCTTCGTCTACGAAAGAACACTTGAAACTTTACTTTGCCAGAGTAACCGTATTACTGAATTACCAAGACAGCTTTTCATGTGTCATGGCCTTAAATACTTAGACCTTAGCGATAATGATCTTCAGGCTATCCCAACAGCGATATCATCATTGGTAAATTTACAACATTTAAATATCAGTAGAAACAGTTTAGCATCCATACCAGATAACATGAAAGCTTTAAAGAATTTAATGTTCTTAGATCTTAGTGTTAATCCATTAGAAAAACTACCTGAAACTATCACCAACCTCATAGCTCTACAAGATTTATATTTAAATGACACATACCTTGAATATCTACCTGGAAATTTCGGCCGTCTTGCGAATCTTCGTATACTTGAATTACGAGACAACTATCTTATGATATTGCCGAAGTCACTTTCCCGTTCAACTGAACTTTTAAGATTAGATATTGGTCAAAATGAATTCCAACAATTCCCAGAGGTGATTGGAAGATTTTTGAAATTAAGGGAATTATGGATTGATAGTAATAGTTTCACAAGTATTCCTGCAGTCATAAAACCCTTAGAAAACTTAATACATTTAGAAGCAAGTAACAACATGATAGAGGAATTAGCTCCTGAAATTGGATACTGTACAAGACTTGAAGATTTAACTCTTTCAATAAACAGCTTAACTCAGCTTCCTGATAGTATTGGTCAATTGAGTAATTTGACAGCATTAAAACTGGACAACAATAGGCTGTATTCTATACCAGAAAGTATAGGTCAATTAAAAAATTTAGAAGAACTAATGTTAATGTGTAATTATATTGATGTGTTGCCATCTTCCATAGGGCTGCTAAGAAAATTAAAGTATTTGAATGTGGATGAAAATATGCTAAGAGCAGTGCCACCAGAAGTTGGTAGTTGCATAAAACTGTCTGTATTATCTCTTCGTTCTAATAAATTGACGAATATACCTCCAGAAATTGGCCATTTGTCATGTTTAAGAGTTTTAAATTTAGTGAGAAATTCATTGAGTTGTCTTCCTCAATCTCTTTTAAATTGTGATAATTTAGTAGCCCTCTGGCTCTCAGAAAATCAAAGCAAGCCCTTAGTGCCTATGCATTCTGAAGTAGATCCTAATACTTATGAACAAGTCCTTACTTGTTTTCTCTTTCCCCAAGTGCCTTTGACTCCTATTGAAGTTAAATCTGATAATTTGAAACCTGAAAATATAGAGGCACAAAGTGCAACACGACATATTAGTTTTGTGGATATGAAACCAGTAGTGAAGGCAACAGAGAAACCTGGTCAACTGCGTCGAGCTCCTACACCATATCCAAAAGAATTAAGGGCTATGGCCAAACATGCCAGGAATATTCACAAAGATGGCACACAAGATGTATCTCCACCTATGCATAATGCCCTTCACATAAAAGCTGCGAAAATAACACCAACATTACAACAAAGATTTGCATCTGACAACAAGATAGAAACTATTGCTAGTGATGACCATCCTAATGGTAGTCAACAAGATCCTATGAAAGTGTCCACTTATGATAATTTGCTACCAGAAAATTCTTATGACAAACCCTTAGACCTTTCATATGAACAAGATAAAACTTACAAAAGTGTTGATCATGCTCTTTATGTTGAAAACAATTCAGAACCAAATACTTATAAAAGTAATAACATTGAAAGCTGTGGACTGGTACCAGTACAATATGCAATAAAACAAAATGAGCGATACTCACCAAGGCAAGATGTAGTACGGTCTTGTCCTCCAATGATGACAAATAGCTATAGAGCTCATCCAATAGAAAACAAAAGTTATATTGTGCCAAATGATCACAGTTATCGCAACTGTTCTGATGAGTCATGTGAACAATTACAAAGACTTAGTATAGCTACACAAGAAAGGCACTCCAATGATGAAACTGTGCTAACCACTCAATACCATGAAAATTCATATAGTACAAGGTGCAGTAGATCTGACAATATACCCACATTTGAACCACCATATGTAAGAAAAGAAGTAATTTGCCCTGCTGATGGTAATTATCATGGTAACTCATATGGGAATGAAGCTTATTCTTGTGGTTCTGAAAAAGTATATGGGCAAAGAAAATTTGATGTTTTTAATTACCATCCACATGAACGGAGGGATTTACCAAGTCCAAGAGTTCACACAGTAAGCCAAATAGTCAGTTCTACAACTATGCCTAACTTATGTAATTATAATAAAATGTACTCGCCTTCTAACGTTGACACAAACCATTATCCACCAACAATGCATCAAACATCATCAACAAACTGCAATATGTATGATATGGCTACATCTAGTCCTACATATATTCCTTCACAATCTCCAGAACTATATTCCCCTACCGGCCACACTAATGCGACCAATCCATATCGTATGACAAACACACCACTAATATCAGATGATGGTAGTTTCACACATATACAAACTCTTACTAGTCAGAATATGTATGATTTGTATGATGCCATACCAGCTTCATCTAATGCCCCAAGCATAGTAAGTCATAGACATAGTCCTAGTGGCCTGTCAGAGCCAGTGTATGTAAGAGGGCAGCCTCCGCCTTATCACATTGCAGCACCATACACAAAGCATGCCCAATATTTCAACGGTACTGGAGGATAGTGGTACATGATAGATTAATACATAAATTTTATGAAAACTTTTATCTTATGAACTTTTCTATGCACATACAATCTGAGTTTAATCTATGTAACTTGTCATGTTGTCCACTGGTTTTGGATGTGCAATTTAAATGTGATATAATGAAGTTTAAGATAATTTTAAGGTGCTAAAATGGATCATGTTTATGTTTGAAAGTGGAATGTTAAAAAATACAAATGCAATATCAAATTGCATAGGGTACCCTTGAGTACAATTTTGTAACAACTATGTTGTTTTCATATAATGTTGTTATTAAATATTTGAAAAATTATCTGTATTGTAAATGTCCAGAAATATTTTTTATCTTCTACTTAAAATAACTTTGTTAATATAATTAATTAAGAGTTAACTTGTGTGATCTATTAAATGTATAGTTGTATTACAAAAATATAAACATTCTGGGCAAATTTAAATTCCCTGTACTATAACATTATTTATCGTAAATTGAAAATATATTTTTTTATAATTTTTGTTTAGTATGATAGCTACTATCAATACTTTAATCATTATAGTATATAGAAATAATCTAACACATATATGTAACATATATTTTCTTTATTTTTTTTTTGGAAAAGCTCTCTATATTTTTAATACTTCAATTGTTTTATTTTAAAGTATGCAAATATTTTTTACTAAAGAACATTTCCTTTAGTGTATTCTGGTGTCGAGGCAATGCGCGGCGTTGAGTTCAGCCACGTTTGAGCCACGCAACACGCAAAGCCTCCAGAATTCGGCGGAAAATTGGTAGCAGAGTGTTTTAACACTAAGCTCCCTCTGCCTACCCTGTTACATGCAGTACACTTAAGAATATGTTCGTTTCTTTCGTCATATCTTTTATCCTACTTAAATATTGTTTTGTATGTTAGTATATTTTTTGTAATATTTTATACATTCTATTTTTCTTACTTTGCCTATTTGAGAGTCACTATTTTATATTTTACTAAATAAATAAATGACTTAACTTAACCTAACGTACATATAAATTTTATAGTGAATAGTGCTAATTCTTTATAAAGTATAACGGTTAAATGAGGGTCCGAATCCAGAGGTACTTATTTCATCATTATGTTTTAATATAGTAAATAATGAAGAAAACCATTAAAACTAGTTATAGTAGTTTGACTATGTATTATATTAAACATACTGTATTAATTATTATGAGTTTTTAATATTTAATGTAAATTTTATAAAATATGATGAAAATTGTAATTTTTTTACGTGACTGCGATATTTCATTGCAGATATCAGTAATTGTAATATAATTTAAAGGAAGAATATAGTATAAATTTGTTGTAATATTTATATATTAGATTATTGACACTATTAGGTAGTAGTTGATTCATTGTAGTCACATAAAGTCATAATAACAACTCGATGTCGACGGTTTTAGATATCCAAATTAGTATTAATGGTAAAATAATTTAATTTATTTATTATTTTTTCGCGAGAAACGACGAAAGAGTGACAAACGTTATGTAAAATTCTGCAGGACAACTGATTTTTAGCGATGAAGTTTATAAAATTTGTAAACTTGGAATTATTGTATAGGATCTTCGCGAATAGTTTTAGTTGCCGTGGGTTAGCCTGCACCGTGACCTAATCCATATATTTCCGCTTGACCTACTTAAAATGCTGAAAAGAAATGGGTTGCAGAAAACCTATTATCTATTTTTTTTTATATCTGTCATTAATAGTAAACTTTTGTGTGAAACATTTTGTGTTTAAATTCTGATTATATATAACGTTAAGTAATACATTCAATCTAAACATCACTGTTGTGTCAGAAACGAATTCCATACCTGTCGACTATTTTTTCTAAGGCATGTATTTAGGAACCAACGAAATTATGAATATAATTATAATATACTTACACACAAACTTTTTACCATATTTTCTCGTTCGACGATGTGTTAAATTGTGTTAAAATCCGATTTCCATCGCGAGCGGAGCGGGCCCATTAAGGACTACGTTGAACTGGCAAGAGTAAACTGCATAAGTACTTGTATTTCCACCAACAATTAATAGTCGGGCGGAAAGGACTGAGCAAGCAAAAACATTGAATTGAAATGAACTCTCCGTTCTAGAAAGCGGAGAGAATCATAACAAAATACAAAATTCTTTGTTGGTGGAAATGTAAACATATTTTATTTAAAAGGAGTCCGTTCCGCCTAATCAACACCCGCTCTTTTCCCTTTCGCGGTGGAAACCAGGCTTTAGAATTACAGGGAAGTCTGACTAAAGTACTATATATGCTGTAAGTCTTAACGTAAAGTAATAACTAACTTAAATCTGGTAAATGTTAAATGAATGTCGACATGGTTGAATAGTTTTTTTTTTAAATATTTATAGAGTTAAATTCCTAGAAAGGTTTCATTACCAGTAATTGGATGAAGTGCTAGTAAGGAGTGGCACCATTAGTTACTAACATCACGATATATCAAAAACCGGGCAGTATCCGCTTGAAATCGTTTATACACTCCAAATCTTTCACCATGAGCTTTACACTATCGAAATTGACGATGCGAAATATTTTTGTCACAAATATATATGAAAAAAAAAACATACATATATAATACAAAAAAAATATTGTTCGATTTACTGGATAAACGCACAAAAATTAAATTAATCTACTCGTACACCTAATTTGCCTACTTATTTTTTTTTTACTGCTTATTTATTTCTTACTTCATGCACTTTATATATCAATTTAAGGC
This sequence comes from Heliconius erato x Heliconius himera, assembly GCA_013421005.1. Lineage (NCBI taxonomy): Eukaryota > Metazoa > Arthropoda > Insecta > Lepidoptera > Nymphalidae > Heliconius > Heliconius erato x Heliconius himera. Next base: position 92,715 of record JAATLQ010038600.1, read on the forward strand.
AATAATGTTATACTTATTTATTTGTCAATATATTATATATGCCCCACTTTCTAAAGACTGAAACCTGAAACATATCATTTAGCTCGTTTATATGAACTGCCTTTTCGCGATTACAGCTTTTCACGTTCCCGCGTTTAGGTTTATTTTTTTTCGCTATAATTGATCTCTATAACTATAATAATATATACCTTTTATATAAATTTCGTCCATTCTATCCGCCCATTTGTTGAACTTCTAATTAACTTTTCTAAAAGTACTTGACTTTCTTATGTAAACTGAATATAATAAAAAATAAACTGTCCCGTCTATATATTGAGATAGCTAGAGTGCGAATAAGTGCGTGGATTGTTATTTTTTAACCGACTGCGCGACGCTAATGGGTTTTCCCTCAATTAACTCTTACATCACAAAGTTTAATAAAATTTTTTGATATATTTTTGCTGCACTCTGCTGTTTATTTCAAATTCTGATTTGTGCACCCTATAAAGGGTCGGTAATGAGTTGTAGTTAAATAAGAACCTCGTAGTATCCATATCTCTAGTTATCAGCTATGTTTAAAATAATCACTATTCTGTAATTCTAATATTTTTTCTTTATTTTGCGGAACCTCTATTTCCTATTTCTCCCATTAGAAACTGGTTAGTGAAATGTTTATTTCTAATGTCTATATTATTGTTTCTAAAATTAGTAAATTTGGAAGTACCTAAAAAATTTAGTTTTTTTTTTATTGACCATTGTTTTACAATAATTATCTTCTTTCAATCTACATACTTACTTTAAAAATATATTGATATAGATATTTAATATGGAAAACAGAGAAAATACAAATATAAAAAGTAAATAATTAAGATAATAGTGCAAATTAGGTTAACAGCAGTTCTAACACATAATATATGAATAACTGTAGAGAAAGATCATAACTAAGTTAATCGGTGAGCTTTCGTTTAAATTTTGACATGTGAATATTCTAGGTTTTCGATTTTTGAACTGGAACCTTTTCAAGTTATAATAAGCAACAGAAGGTTCCTATTTAAAAATGGCTTATAATAAAACCTTATAAAATACTAAGAGTTTTACACTTTTAATTTTATAACCAAGTGACTTTTATGCTACACAAAAAAAATATATATTATATTTAATGGATTAAAACTTTAACCTCTTAACAAAATATCTAGTGTCCAAAAAAAAGTGTAACAATAAAAAATGGAGGAGAATCGTGTCATATTAATTTCTACCTCAATTATTTAAGGCCAAATTTTGTTGTGAATGGTGAATATATTTCCACATTTGCATGTAGGTACATAATGTGGGACTCGTAGGTTTATTAACACAACTCTCTTTACAATTTCGACTAATAATTATTTTTCTATTTTAGTTTATCATTTTATTAACTTTGTCTTAAAATATATATGTACAGATTAATTGTTTTGTACAGCTGAAGTAAATTGATAAAAAAAATATATAAATATATAATAATTTTATCATTTTCTTATATTACGATTGGCGTATTTGTAAATGTTATTTTTATGGTATTTATATAAATCTCTAGTTGTGAAACAGAAAAATGTTTGTTGTCGATTTATATATAAATCTTCTAAAAAAGCATGAATCATATCCATACTACGTATAGCTAAGTATTAATATACTTGCTCTAAGGGTAAAAGCGTTAGGAATTTGTTTTTTGGATTTTATACGGGTCAGTATTTTTGTTTTTCTCTTTTCATTATGAAATAAGCTCAAGTTATAAAATTATATAAATAGGTATTTAATAAAAATTTCTTTCTACAATGTCTTAATATGTATTTATTTTTGTTTCTATATCTATTATATCACCGAGACTAGTAAGTAGAATATGAATAAAATTGTTTGAAATAATTTGGTATTTAATTTATATATTATAAGTAAGTACCTTATTCGTCAATAACAAAATTATGTTAAAATTTAACTCATTAACAGGCGGTAAATTGATTTCAATTAAATTAGAAAGTTTTGTTTATTACGTAATAATTAATATGTAAATGTTTAATCTTGTCTTTATATAAAAAATATATAGGTACCCTAAAGTTGAAGTTGGATTTTTTAATATGTACTGAGGTGCGGGTTCATATCAAATCGCTACATTACATTTTTTACACGTTTTCTAAAAAACTCTTTATTTTTAATATTTTTAAGTATTTTTCCACACTTAAAGAGAAAAATACTTATTTAGAAAACTTATAAAAAATTGATCGTAGGGGAACGCTTGTTTCAATTTATTTATGTTGTTAGCATCTCTGTAGGGAGATTTTTATAAATTTCCGAGACCCAAAGATAATTAGTTACTAAGAATTATCGTCTGGCAAGAGAGAATGCTATTTATTAAATATTTTTAACATTTTTAAAGTGTTATTCCAAACTTATAAAAGAAAAATACTTATTTGGAAAATGTATAAAAATTTGAACGTAGCGGGACTCGAACTCGCGCCTCCTGGAAATAGACCAGGCGCTCTCATTCAAATTTTTATACTAAAATCTAAATAAGTAAGAACTCTTTTTCTTTCCTCAGTGTTGAATACCACTTTAAAATGGTTAAAATATATAATGGTCTCTATAAATATGGTCACAGTATGTACTAATTTCGATTTTTTCATAAAAAAAAAAACAGCTTCACGTTATATCCCGCACCCAGCCTAGGTTAAGACACTCCATTCCCGAAAGAAGAAATAAAAATATCCCGAGCGAAGAAATAAAAATGTTAATAAATAATAATTAATTCCATTAGGATCGAACTCACAACCGTCGCGTTACAGTTATACTCATGTGCCCCTGCGCCATGATGGCCTCAACTTCTTTTATTTGAACCTAAACATGATTATAATCTAACCGTCTACCCACGCCAGACCTTTTGATTGGTAAACTCTAACGAATATGTATTTTCGTTTTATTGGCGAAGTCCTTTTGATTTTTTGTATCCTAGTTATGATTGTAATATATAACTATTAAATATATAGTCGTGCCGCAGCAGTACAAATTGTGACTGTAAAACCGACTGGTTGTGGGTTCGATCCCCACTCGAGGAGATGAAATATTTACTTATATTTATATTTCCATTGCTTCGTTCGGGGCTTCTCGAGGCAAAGCGCGGCGTTTAGTTCTGCCACTTAACACGCAATGCTTCCAGAATTCGGCAGAAAGTGAGGAACGGAGTGTCTTAACAGTAGGTTCCCTCTGCCTACCCTGCTGTGTGCGGGAAAAAAATATATATTAATATAAATTCTTCAATTACGTCCAACGATATTATTGAGTTCGCAAAAAGAATAACGATAATTGACGACTACCCGTGAAATGCTAGGAAACGTTAGGAACGTAGGTGGGTACTTAAATGATAAAAAATATATATGAACATATTTATTATTTATATTGATTCGTATTTGTACTCGGGTATTTTTATTTTTATGTATTGAAGAAAACGAATTACATCGCGTGGGTTGCGTAGAGAGCTTGTTGTATTATTCCTTGGAGACATAAGTTTTTTTTCAAAGTAAGCATATGTAAAACTGAAAAGTTGTAATAGAATTAGTAGGAATTTGTTTATTATTAGTTAGAGCTGCAAAAGGTTTAGGTCTCAGATCTGGGATGTAGATAAGACACGTTCTATGGCTAACACAGAAAGCTCTTTGAATCTAAGAAACGATAGTTTGGATTTAGACATTTAAAAAGAATAAAAAATTTACTTCGCTTAGTACCTTTATCAGTACTTAAGTTAAATATCTATATATATAAAAGGACTTGTGCTGACTGACTGAGGTAAGACGCACGCAGAGCCGTAACCGCTGATGGTAGAAACGCGAAATTTGGGCAGATGTTTATTTTCATATTCTGGACATCCACTAAGAAAGGAATTTGAAAAATTTTAACCCTAAATGGACGAAATAGGGGTTGAAAGTTAGTATGGATTTTTTTTTAAATCGGCACCGATTTTTATAAAATTTGAAATTCAGACTCTTAAAAACATTTCATTGAACACGTGTTTCATAGTTTTTTAGAATTCACCCCCTAAGGGTGCAAATAAGGGGTTGAAAGTTTGTATGGAAAAATCTTTAAATTACCACCGATTTTTATAAAAAAAATTAATTCAGACTGTTAAAAATATTTTATTGAACACGTGTTTCGTGGTTTTTGTAGAAGTCACCCCTAAGGGTGCAAATACGCGGGCGAAGCTGCGCGTGCCCACTAGTTAACGTATAAGATTGCTTTAGAGGCCAGTTGTGGCGCAGGAGCTCAAAGTGTGACTGTAAAACCGATTGGTCGTGGGTTCGATCCCCACTCGAGGAGATGAAATATTTACTTAAATTTATATTTCCATTTTTGTGTCGAGGACAAGCGCGGCGTTGAGTCCTGCCACTCAACACGCAATGCCTCCAAAATCCGGCAGAAAGTGGAGAACAGAGTGTATTAACACTAGGTTCGCTTTGCCTACCCTGCAGTGTGCGGAATACAGCGTGAAGCTGAGATTGCTTTAAATTTTGAATCCCAATAAATTAATGTCAGCTCAATAACTGGAACTTAACATTACTTAAAACCACAAGTATAAGGCTACGATGAAATTAAAATGTTATGAAATTCCAGAATAAGTTCAGCATGCATTGTCCACATAACATAAATAATATTGCGCGCATCCCCTAGTAATCGATTAGATGCGCGCGCTGACTTTTTTCATCGGAGCTATCACTGGGACATCGCAAACACCGTCAGCTGGTCAGGATATTAAGAGGTACAATCACTATATTGTAAAAATATTACATTTATAATAATTATATTAAATAAACATTATTACTTGACCAATAACGTGGTATTCATAAAAATATTAACAAATTATGAAAGTGGCGAATAAGTGTATGTTTAAAAATTAATATAGATAATTCTAAGCCATCATGCCGGGAGCCAGGCATAAAATCCTGGGACATGTCCTCTCCGGGTTTTGTCACAAAATGAATCGACGCAAGCCTCTTTATGGTGATGTCTTGGATACTCCCCTTAACCGTTGTCTTACAACTTTTGATATAACACTTTTAGGTGAGTTATCTAATAATATGACATTTTTGGAAGGCTTTTTGTTTCTTTAGAAAAAAAATATTTACCACCGCATTTTAATATTTAAAAAAAAATTACGGGACAATTGGAAAATATCGTTATTAATTTGATATATATAAGTATGCGGATGGTGGGCTATAACAGATTACCTATTTCAAAGAGGCGCGAGGGAAAGTAGTACAACATACAAAAAAATAAGTAAAATCTTAGAAAACCTTCAAGTATTAGTAGAAATAAGATTTTTGTGTCCAATATTATTCTTACTTTTTCTATAGGCAGAAAACGATTTTTAGGTGTCGGTCATATGGTTGGAGCGGGTATTTATGTGTTAACTGGAACTGTGGCTCACAGCATGGCGGGTCCTGCAACGGCTTTAAGTTTTTTACTAGCTGGTATCACTTCTACCCTGGCTGCACTGTGCTACGCTGAATTTGGTACTAGAATACCGAGGGCTGGAAGTGCTTACGCCTATACTTATGTGAGCATTGGAGAGTTTTGGGCCTTCATTATAGGATGGAATATTGTACTCGAATATATGATAGGTAATAAACTAGGAAATTGAATTGTTTCATAGATGTAAATGTAATTTTGTCTAATGTGTCTATTCTAATTGTTTTAGGAGCTGCTTCAGTAGCCAGGGCGTGGTCAGGTTATTTAGATGCTATGTTAGATGGTACTATTAGTAACGCAACAAAATCCGTCACAGGGGAATTAAACGTGACACTTCTCAGTTCATATCCTGATGTGTTAGCTTTTTTAATATGTATAGTAGCATCCTTAATCCTGGCAGTAGGGGTGAAAACTTCAGCGTATATCAACAATGCTCTCACTATTTTAAATCTCACAGTAATATCTTTGGTAATATTCCTTGGGTTCTATTACGCCGATATTACCAACTGGTCGGAGAAAAATGGCGGTTTTATGCCGTTTGGTTTCAGTGGAGTTCTAGCTGGCGCAGCCACTTGTTTTTATGCTTTCGTTGGATTTGATAGTATATCCGCTTCTAGTGAAGAAGCCAAAGATCCTTCGCGTTCTATTCCCATTGCCACTATCTTGTCAATGGCTATGGTAGCTTTTGGCTACGTCCTTGTCGCTATAGCTTTAACATTAATGGTGCCGTATACAAGTATTAAACCGGAAGCCGCGATACCAGAAGCATTAGGCGCAGTTCACGCAGATTGGGCAAAGTATGCAGTAGCGGTCGGCGCTGTTTGTGGAATGACCACGACGTTGTTAGGATCATTATTTTCTCTCCCACGTTGTTTATATGCTATGTCAGCTGACGGTTTATTGTTTGGTTTTCTAAGTGATATAAGTAACAAGTCACATATTCCTATTTCGAATCTCATAATATCCGGATTATCTTCAGCGCTGATAGCGCTTTTATTCGATCTAGAAAAGTTAGTAGAATTCATGTCAATTGGTACATTATTAGCTTATACGATAGTTAGCGCGGCTGTTATAATATTAAGATATCGACCAGCTCCACCTTCAGAAGACAAGGTTTTCGGTTCCCCTCATTTGGATTCACCAGTGGATAGAGAAGACAGCTCAGCTACTGGGACTCCCGGGACTGACGGAGGATCATCTTCTTCGGAGGTATCTTCCATTTTTATTTTATCCATCAAATAATAAATTAATAATAAACTGGTAGTTAAAAAAATATTCACGCTTTTATTGAAATTAGGATTTACAAAAGTTTTCGAACAAATAATTAATGTCAAACTTGTAATATAATCAACAGATGTTCGAAGCCTTAACAGTAGGTAGACTTCGAGCGCAATACGCCTGGCTGGAGCCCCTCGCCGGCGGTAGGGCTCCAGGGAGTGCAGTCACGAGTTGCGTGTATGTATTCACCGCGGCCGCGGCGGCGCTCTGTGCACATAACCACTTCTTGGCTGAACCAGCAGGACTTTGGGCATTGTTACCAGATTTCATACTAAGTTTCATTATAATAGCCTGTAAGTATTACTATTGGTGATAAGTAGGTATTACTTACTAATAAGTTAAGATTTAGAAAACTCTTGAAATTAAAATTGGATTGGATTTAAGATCCAGAAATATTAATCTAATACCTTAGTGTATTTAATGGCCCTATATTTATTTAAAGGTTACTAATTCAGTACGTAGAGCTAGTTATGTTTGAAGATGTTAGTTTATTTTCGCTCAATGCCATTCACAGCTGTAGCCATCGCTCTATTGTCAATTGTTACTCATATAAATAGCGTGTGATTAATATAAAAGGTATATGACATACCTACTTTAGTGTTTGTTTGTTTAGTGTTTAGTCATTTTAGTTCATAACTGTAATAAATTAAAATACTTAGAGCTAGTTATTTTATTTTTTTATTAAAAAGCTAAAGACGAAATTGAATGAATGTAGACACGTTCATTTTTCGTTTTTTTTTGTTATTAATGATCTGTAGTTGTTTTTTTTTCAACTTTACGCTGTACCCTCCGTATATCTCCAAATAACAATTCATTCTCTCGAATGGAAATCGAACCCACAAACGTCGCGCTACAGTTACTTACAAGCTTGTGTTTCTGCGCCACGACGGCCTTATTTGTAGTTGTTCTTATTATTATAATAAAAATCGTAAGATTTTCTTTTATCAAATGTAAAACTTTAAAGTTAACTATAACTAAGGAAAAATGTACAATGATGAGTTTATGTGTATTTTTAAAATTAACTACGTAGTTAGATGTTTGAATGTTTTATATAGGTATATAGGTAAAAAATAGAATATACATATATTTTAATATTTTCTATTTATTTATAGCCATAAACTATATTTAGGATACAGATCAAATATTATAGAAATATGGAATCTAAATGTAATTTCACTTTGGTATTTACTTATTACTTTTATTTTAGGTTTGGTAGTGATTTGGGCGCACCAACAAAGTCCTCTAAAATTACCATTCCGAGTGCCATGGGTGCCGTTGTTACCTGCGGCTAGTGTGATGCTTAACGTTGAATTAATGGTCAACCTTAATGCCCTAACTTGGGCGCGTTTTGCAATCTGGATGACATTTGGTAAGATTTATTTAGCTTTGTATAATTCATACATTTTGCGAAATTTGTGGTCAAAGCCTATTATCTAGTTTTTTTTAATTAAAACAAACGCCGCTATTTGTTTGATCAAAAAATAATCTAAATAATCGTTATTAACAAAGATCAGAACAGAGCAGAATATGAATAATTTACTGGGGATTTAAAATTAAATTAAAAAATTAAAACAGATTCACACTGTATTCCGCTCAAGGCGGGGTAGGCAGAGGGAACCTAGTCTTAAGACACACCGTTCCCCACTTTCCGCCGAGTTCGGGTGATTTACTGATTCTAAATCTTTACAAGGTATAGGGTACATTAAATAAAAAAGTTTCTGCAATAAATAATTAAGTATTATTAGGTTAAAGAAAAATAGACAAATTACATAAATCAATGACACACCAAAATTTATTATTTTTATTTTCCAGGACTCCTCCTATATTTTCTCTATGGAATACATCATAGCAAACTTGGTGAAGGTGTCACTGGTCTGTTGTCCCGGTCCGGCAGCGGATCCGCCCACAGCTGGGGGGCGGTAGACAAAACTAATTCGTTGGCGCGCCGCGTCGGCCGCTTGGGCCGCGGCAGTAAGAGCGACGACCGCAAACCAATCATTTGTGACGACGAGCTCGCGAGGCGGGAACCGTGATTTTGAATTTGGTACCGATGTTAATAAAACCGAAATTTCCTTTTTATTTTAAACTCAACGCTGTATCCCACAGGGTACGCTGAGGGAACCTAAAGCCAAGACATGACAACAGAACTCAACCCGCGTTGTCTTCCTGAAATTAATCCATTCCCGTGACTGGGGGTCGTACTTACAACCGTCGCGTTTATAGTCACACGGCCTCTACCGGAATGACTGGTATATTTTACATTTTGCAATTCATTATTATCCTATATTATTCATACGTATCGGTGTTTCCGTTAGAAATAAAAATTGTCATTCATTGTTGAAATTAAACCGACGAGCGGGTCAATCTGTGACCTGGTATAATTAGATTTAAAAAATATTTTAAATTGTTATGTTTTGTGTTATAGTGAAAAAGTTTTGTTATATTTAAAAAACTAATAAAAATTATATAGATTATAAATTTTGCGTTGAAACATAATTATATAGATCATAAGGAGTTTTGCACAAATATTGCAAACATCAAACTCGAAATTTTTTCCACCAAATATTTTTTCAATCTAAAACCAATAAAATGTTGCCAAATTAAAAAAATATTTCACATAATACAGATATAATATATTTTAAGGTTTGGAAACAGGTTTTAAAAAAAGTGTAACACAGTTTTATTCCCTATTAATTTATTTATAACAAAATATGGTCTTAATTATTCACTCTTCAAATAAAATGTCTATTAAATTTATACACACTCTTTATGTATTGTTGTATGAAATATTTAAATCGTTTAAAATGCACAAATTGTTTAACTTTTTATATATTTCATAAGAAATTACTCTTCCGAGTGCTTTATTTTTTTTTGTTTCTAATTTACACACCATTTTTATTATAATTACATTAAAGAAATGTAAGCATTCACAGTTTCATAGGAATGTTATCAAATATTTAGTGTTCTTTGTAATTCTAAGTTGTCGCATAAAAAACGTTGTCAAATTAACTGTTATAAAGAAACGTAAGCTGTGTATTTTAAGAATTGTTGATGTGTATATAAAGAAATTATAGACAACGCATGTTTTAATTCCCTGTATTTATTTAAAAGGAATACAAATAATACTATTATTAATTAAGTTTATTAGTAATTTGTACCCAAGTTAAATTCAAAAGTTGGGATACATATCCCAAGAATTTCAAATTGTATCTAAAGAGATAAGAACAACCAAATTAAATACTATCTGTATTTGTACTACAACCTAGTATATTATGAACATAAGATCTAACACAAAAACATTTAAATAATAATTTATTTATTTCTATAACAAAGAACTCAAAGTTCTATATTCAAAAATACAAATTAAATTTACAATTGCAAGACTTTTGGAATTCTTGCTTAATTATAGGTAATTGAAAAATATTATTTACATCAATCATTAAATGATAATACATATTTTAAAGTACAAATAAAATATAAAGTATAAATAAGCTTATAAAATATCACAATATCATTCGCCTATGTTACTTTTAATAGACATTGTTATGCACATAAACTAAACTTTTTAATATTTACTATTTAGAAATGTATTTCAGTTTTAAAGTGGCGGGAACGAGGAGATAGCGCAGAGACGTCACGCTACGTTATTTAATTTAGAGTATTACGTTATACGTATCCCGCATATGGCAGGGTAGGCAGAGGGAACCTAGTGTTAAAACACTCAGTTTCCCGTTTTCCGCCGAAGGAGACATTGCACGTTAAGCGGCGGTACTGAGCATACAATTTTTTCATATGTTCCTATATATTTTCTATAATCTTATTAACTGATACTTTGAAGTTTTACTGGAAAATTGGTAGCCCACGAATATATAACTATATTAAAAGAGATGCTCATATACTTTAGGTTATATACTATGTCAATTCTATACATAGATTAAGAAAAAAATTAAGTTGATTAAAATTATTTCGAAATATGCTACTGTCTATACAATTAATTAAAAGGTAAGTGTTAAGTAAGTTAAAGTACTTTACGTTCGATTTCCGTCGAGTATATCTATTTATTTCATTTTATATCATTTTCATTTTTTCACCATGTATTTATATATAAGTAGTAAAATTTCCAAAACATTACTCGTTATAATTATCGATGAAAAAATAGTTTTATATAATAAATATACTGGAAGTAAGAGAAATCACGAAAATATATTATCTATAATATTTAGAAAATTTATATGATATAAAAGATGTGCAAATAAAAAAAACGCGTTAGCTATGATAGTCTCCATTAAAACACATTTCTGCAGCTCATATTTAACTCTGCAAAGGCAAAAATATTATTAACTTAGAAATTATTTGTTTTTAATTACTATACTATAGTGTTTCAACTTAAGTATACATAAAACTTTAATTATATTATTCATTTAGGCTTTAAAAGAGCAAACCTTTAAATTATTTCAATGTATGGAACTGATTTGCACGAAAAAGTTGATTATTATTTTAATTTACTTATTAACCACTTATTGCGTTTGAATATTAATATATTAAAAATAAACTGTGAAATGGTACTCAAATATTATCAATAGACTACACTCACTTATAAAAATATATGTATAAGTAGCGTATGATTTTAATTATTATTTACAAATTTATAGTATGGAACCTTAAAAATTTCTATATCAATACAAAACTTTTTTATGTCATATAAATAGTAAATAAATACATGGGATATTTTTATTAAAAATATAATGAAAATATAGCTGTAAATGGAATTATCTTATAATTGAATGACAAAAGTTACCTAGTTTAATTATTATTCTAGTTAGGCTAGGAATATTCGAAGCCTTTTGTTTACGTTCATTCAGTTTCACGCTTTATTTTTCTTATAAAGAGTGAGAGCGAGAGTGAGAGCTTATGAGAGTGAGAGCAGAAAGGACCAAGTGTTAAAACACTCTGTTCTCCACTTTCCGCCCAAATTTGGAACATTGCGTGTTTCTAGTGATACCTGCCCTGGCGGGTAGGGTATTAAATTAATTAATTCCGAGCAGGAATACCATCGGCCATCGCGTTTACACTCAGACGCTTACCATTTGCGGCACAACGGCCGTTATGTTGTTTATGCATCAGTCAATAATTGAAATAGATAGTAGAAAATATATAGTAGTTAATAGAAAAAGCCTAGTTATTTAATACTAAAAATTTCTGCCATAATATTTTGTGCCTAGTATATACACATGTATATATACATTACTTTTATTTCTAATAGTAAAAAATACACAACTTATTCCATATCCTTATATATAAAACCGAACAAGCCCGAGTCGGGCTCGCCCACCGAAGGTTCCGTATAAAAATTGGAAGTCTCGAACTTTTACTGAAATTCAAGCTTTATTTCCGCCAGAGCCAGAGTACTTTCATCTGATACCTCTTGAACTAGCTTTATTACCAAATTTTCCCCCATTTTAAGGGTATTATTTTTTAGTATTTAACCACAAATGTATAGTCTTCAGCCCTAGTAATTTTGATTCTTTTCATAGTGTTGAAATACGTATTTTTTGCGATATAAACGGTCATACTTTTTTTAAAGTAAATGTAGAAATAAATTTTTATCAAGAAATCATGGGGCGGTGTTTGAGTAAGTAGTTTGAATTTCAACTCGATATCCCCAAGCGTTCCTGAGATAAAGGCCCCGCCTGTCTGTCTGTTTGTCAAGAGCCAGATAGACAGACAGACGGATGGATAACAAAGTGATCTTTTTTCCTTAAAAAGTATGGAACGCTAAAAATGAACGTTGTATGTATGTTCTTTATAGAGTCGGAAACTATGCATTTGATTATGTGATGATCTTTAGCAAAGTTGTTGTGCATGAGTCCACGAAGGTTTCCGAGTTGGTGCGATCAATTTTGGACAAATGGCGCCACTGTCACTACAATGAGTTTCGTATATTGCCGTGACAGGTAGACGTTTTGATTTATTCGTTTACACACCAGATGGAAAACCAAGAACTATTGTGTATCGCACAGCACTTCAATAAATATCTAATTGAAACGAAACGCTGCAAAGTCACATATTTTTGAAATGAACAAAATTTAAAAAAAGACTCAAAATTTATTGAATATTTGTGTAATGTCTTTGTATAAAATGGACTACGTACTTTTTTTAAAAAAGAAAAATAGTCACCATAAGTATTTTTACAGATAATATTATAATTAAAAGAGAATCAATTGACCAATACAATACGCGTTGCCATAGCAACGTGTATGTTAAAGAATCATACGCAACTGCGAGTTCCCAAACATATGATAGTGTGTGTTATGTTTTATTTTATTAATTTAATGTATTTTTTATGCATTATTTTTTAAAAATATTAACATCCCGCATCCTCTATATAAACTATAACTGTGCTAAATTTCATACTCCCATGTATGCACAGCTTTCGTAAAAAGGAGTATAAAATTTTTGCTTCACATATTCATATATAGATCATAGTTTAAAATAATTAGGTATAATTATAGAGTATAGTATAAATCAGTCTTATCGTTTGCGTGCAATCTCCCAAGCGGAGGCGGGTAGTCGTTGTAGGCGATTGATGGTCTTCCGCCCCCATTGCAACCAGAGGTAACCGGCAACGAGGCAAACAACCACTTCTATGTAGAAACCGTCGATACTTGTCTTACATACACCACCGTTATTCTTGCAAACCTACAAATATTAAACATTTGTTTTAATATTCGAGAAATTTTACATACAATTTTATTTTAGGTAATTTCATGTCCTCGTTCTGGAAACAAGAAAAGTCGCAGTGAGTTCAGCCACTCAACGCGCAATGTCTCAAAATTTTGATCAAAAGTGGGGGAACAGAATATCTTATAAGTAGCTTCTGCCAGCCCTACTTACATTACGGTCGACGAGTAGTGGCCGTCCTGGGTTTCTCAACTTTTGTGCATTGTCTACCCAAGAAGAAAATAACCAAAAGTAAAACAAATCCTAAAACAGGTCAGCGTAGCCATCTAAAGTTTACATCAGGGAGGCCACGACTTGTCGACCATACTGTACATGCGAAATATAGCATGAAGCTAAAAAAATATATTGGCTATTAAATAATTTACCTCGACCTCCAATTGCGTAGCACACGTGTTATCACTCAATACTTCGGAAGTGCAATTCTTATATGTGAGGTGGTCTATAGCCCACAGGGCTAACGTATTGGGCCAATTAGTTCCAAGATTTGTTACGGTGTTAAGTAACGTCATATAAGTGCCTCCCACAGCTGGATCTGACACTTTGGCAAAGAAAGCCATTACCGCCACGAACATACAGTACAGACATGTCTGGAATATAATAGGAAATATATATATTGTAAATATAAATAAAAGTACATAATCTAAAAACATAATTGTAATAACTACCGTTTACTTGGACTTTTTGAAGTACTAACATAAAATATAATTGATCATTGAATCAAATCATTGATCACGAGCAATAATCACGAAAATGTACTAAAAATTAACTCATTATGATTAAATAACGCAATACAAAAACTATATACATAATTTATTATAGATAATTTAGCAAACAAAAAAGAATATTACGCTAAATTACTAGATTCTATTTATTTATAGATATATTTGTAATCGTGCACGGCGTCGGATTGTAAACGGGACGGTTTAGGGTGCCCACAAGGGAGAATGAGTTATTTTCATTTCATTGTTCTAGTAACAAGGCGCAGTGCCGCGTTAAGTTACGCCATTCAATATGCACCTAAATACCTAGAACTAAACTTAAACTGGATTATCTTTGCTATCCTGCTATATAAAGTGTAATGCTAAAATATGTATATAAACATACCTGATGAAACACATAAAGGCACATCAACAGAAACAGGTAGGAGTATGAAGGGCCAGAGTTGCCCAACAGGCTCGGTGTGATCGCTACAAGTGCGGCTGCCAGGGGACCCACAATCAGACGTAATGGAAAAGCTCGTAGCCACAAGGATAGTGGAGCAGGTCCAGTTGTGTGTTTCGCTAGATACTAATAAGATATTTTTTTACATTTTATAATAGTACTATTCACACAACTAGGTTCCCTCTGTCTAACCTACTATGTGCGGGTATAGCGTAAAGCCGATTAAATATTTATTCCTTTTTTTAGTTTTATGAGGTCTCAGTTGAATCCTGCAGATCGATCGAGAATCGATACCAGAACGAGAAAATGAAAATATTAAGTATTTCTTTTCCTCGACTGGGAATTGAACTCACAACTTGCCTCGTTAACAATGTTATTATAAACACTTGTTGTATATTTAAATAATATAAATGTTGTTTTTTTTTAAGAAAAGTATTTAAAATTAGTAAAATAACATTTACTATTTTCAACAAGAATTCAGTTTATGATACATTATCACTTCATAGAATTATAGAATAATATAGATAATATATAAGGACATGCTTATGTCAACTAAACAAAAAACTTAAGTAGAAGTTTAAAAAATCTAATCATTAATAATGGTGTCATTTGAATTATTTATACATTTAATGACATAGTTAAGTAATTATCATATTAATAACAATTACTTTAATGCCTTTCTGGTGTAATGGAAAAGCATCTGACTGTAAAAATAATAGTTTTGGGTTCAATCTCGACTTAGAGGAACTTTCATGAGTTTATATTTAAATTATTTATATTTCTTAACTTTTATAAGTAGGCGTAGAGTTCTGCCACTCAACACATAATGCCTCCTGAATTCGGCTGAAAGTGGGGAATGGAGTGTCTTACCACAAGGTTGCTTCTTTCCTGATGTGTGTGATTTAATTAGAAGAAAGGCTGGAATTCCACCACTTAACGTGTCTGTCATATATAACTCAATATCTGGGTTTTTTTTGCCTACCCTGGTTATGCAGGACAAAATGTGAAGCTTAAAAAAATATGATTAAAAGTATAAAATAAACTTTTCCTTTTAAAGTTTGTCTATCAACCTGTAACGTTAAGTGTGAGTTTGATAATTAAATGCATTGTTAATTAAATACAGAATGTATTCAGCTCAGTAGCGTGAAGTTATCTGTTTCAAAATCGAGTTGCAATATTCCACCCAAATAAAAACTCATTGGAAAGTAAATAAAAGCTAGTAAAAATATATATCTGTATAAATAAATACCACAGGCATGAGGATTTGAACTGGAACTAGGGGGATCGCTAAAAGTGCTAAATCCTCACGGGGAACTCCAGCTTCAACCAGTTTTAAGCCAGATACAGCATCGCTTGCACAGAAACCAATCTGTAATATATAATTTGTATTTTATGAAAAAAATTATGCAAGTACATAACATTTAAATAAATGTATGTATATAAAAAATAGTACAATAAGTAACTAAAATTATATTCTATGTTCAGGTACCATCATGGCACAGATGGACAACATCTGAATGTAAATAAATAGTAATGGGTTCAATCTTCAATTGGGGAAATAAACTTTCATAAAACTATGTAATATAGATACAGTATAATAAAATATTTAAGTTTAAAAACCATCTTGTTAAATTATTTATTTAAATTAACTTATAACTTTACCTTAGCAGTGAATAGCACCAAAGCTAGTGTCCTTACAGCTGGTAACTTAACAATAGTATGCAATTGTTTGTATGCATTAATAATATCACTCATCCCTTTGACATTATTATCTCTTGATTCTACTGAATCATTTGTTTCATGTTTGAAAACTGCTATAACAGTTGTTGTAATGATAAATATCCATCCCCAAAACATAAGAAAACTCGATAATGTTACTAAGCCTGTCTCTTCTGGTACAACTCTTAAATATTTGTTGCAAAAGTATGGAGATTCTAATGCCAAAAATACAACATATCCCAAGAAAAATCCTGCTGTTTGGCCTACTGAATTGCATGTGGAAGCATGTCCAACATTACATCTGAAAAAATGTGAAGTAATCATTTCATAAATAAATATAGAGAATGAAAAGTGCTATGCATGTGATACAGCCTGATGCTAAAATAATGAGTTGAAAGGTTGAAATCAAGATAAAGGTTTGTCTTGTTATCACAGAAAATAAAAAATATTTGTTCCTTCAAGTGGGAGTAGAATCCACACTAGATTAGCTAATAAGCAATTATAACATTAAAAGTAAGTATTAGAACATTACCTTTTCAACATTGTCAAAGCCCATCCATCTACTGCAATATCTTGGGTAGCAGCTAAGAAATTGAGAAATAAAAATGATATTATAAGTATTGACATTGATGGAGCTTCATCATTTGATCCTAACCAACTGGTCACACTACTTGACATTATTATCATAACAATACCAATTAAATATTGTACAGGCACAAGCCATGTTTTTCTTCTACCAAATTTTGGCCAAAACAGTGCATCCACTATGGGTGCCCATAAAAGTTTTACACTGTAAGGCCAATTAACAAAGCTAAATTCAGCCTGAAATAAAAAAAAAGCTTAGTGAGTATTAATTGAAGAGACACATAGAGAAGAAGATTATATATTAATTACTATTGTTTTCTATTTTATTTACCTTAACTTACAGTTTGTTATAAGAAATAATCAATTAATGAGCAACAAATAACTATCACTTATTCAATAACAATAAAGTACAATCACAACTGGTTAGCTAGTTAAGTTAATTATAATTAATATTTAATATTATATTTATTAATAACATATCATTTTGATTCAATATAAATTAAATACACTGAAATTTACCTGCTGTGTGTATGTAATACCACGATTTTGTAATAACATGGGCACTGCTCCTGCAAGCCCAAGGGGAATTCCTTGAAGAGTGTATAAAAATAACAAAACAGCAATATTGATTTCATCCCCTTTTATATTGCTTTGGCTGTGGTCACCAGCAGCATCGCCATTTTCTAATAATTCTTCATCTTCAACTGAACGTTTTCTTTTTGTTAATGACATTATAACACCGCGTATTGCCTAGAATAATAAATAATAAAATTCATTTACCATGCCACTTGTCAGCAATAATACACGTAGACATTGTATTAGAAAATAATAAAATATACCTCAATTTTTGGCCGGGTAAAAGTTTAGAGAATAATTAATTGATTATAGAATTAAAATTATATATATCCAGAATATTTATATAATCATACGATATAGTGTATTTAAATGTTTACGATAGAAGTTCTTATTAATATAAATCGTATAAGCCACACAGGTTGCAGCTATCCACACACAAAACACCACGTAAGTTCGGAAAGTCCAATTTCGAAATGGTAATTGAAAATGACATTGACATTGCCCGACGGCCTGACAAATGACAATTGACTGACTTAAATGACAATAACAATTACCAAAATTGCTAGAAATATGTAATCATAATTAATTAATTAATTATATAAGCAATACGACTTTTATTATTACCATTTATAGTGTTACTGTAGAATATTTGTTCTACAATTTTCTTTGTTTCGTAAAAAAAGATTTTGGTTAGTTCGATTTTTTGACCGACCAGTCACTAACGAATCGAAAGCTGGTAGCTGGTATTAGTAAGTGAAAGAATATAGAAGTTTCGATTTAAAAATCAAGTGGATCGTATGCCTTTACATCGACCTACCTATATATCAGCTATCGGATCAGAGCGAACATCTCTATGTACTATATTTATATATCTAATTTTTCTGTGTTACATTGTGTAAACAAATCAAAAAAAGGTTAATTTATAACTTACGTTTGATGGAGCTTAATATAATATATTAAGAAAATTGAGGCCGGTCGTGGCGCAGCGGCACGAGGTGTGACTGTAAAACCGACTGGTTGTGGGTTCGATCCCCACTCGAGGAGATGAAATATCTACTTAAATTTATATTTCCATTTCTTCGCTCTGGTGTCGAGGTTAAGCGCGGCGTTGAGTTCTGCCACTCAACACGCAATGCCTCCAGAATTCGGCAGAAAGTGGGGAACGAAGTGTCTAACACTAGGTTCCCTCTGCCTACCCTGCTGTGTGCGGGTTACAGCGTGAAGCTGATTTTAAGTAAGAAAATATCTATGGATTTGTGAATATAAATAATATTACTGAACGATGTCTATAGGACTTATAAGTTAATAATTATTATCATTTAATTTTAAAAAATATTATCAATTTTATCAATGATGAAATGATTGTTATAATTATATTTTCTAATTTTATAAAATTGTGTACGTACAATGTACAATTTTATAAAATTTTAAGTGATAAGAAACGAATGTAATGTATGTATTCAACATGAACA
This sequence comes from Heliconius erato x Heliconius himera, assembly GCA_013421005.1. Lineage (NCBI taxonomy): Eukaryota > Metazoa > Arthropoda > Insecta > Lepidoptera > Nymphalidae > Heliconius > Heliconius erato x Heliconius himera. The sequence goes on from JAATLQ010038600.1 coordinate 111,710, forward strand.
TTGTAAAAATCTAATTTCAATTCTTAAAATGTTTCTATTCACCCCATTTGTCTGTATCATATGTATCATAAATTATTTTATTATTTTTTACTAACAATGTTTTAATATGTGTCATGTAAAAACACCTAAAAGCCAACTCGTTCCCAAACATGAGACGCATTTTATGCTATAAAAATAAACTACTATAAAAAATTATAAAGCACAGGTACTGCCTTTACATGAACATTATTTATCATATTTTAATTTAAAATTATTTTAAATTAAAATGTGATGTTTTGCCATCGGTCAGATTAGATCCGCCATTTTTACTATTGGTCAACCTGTTGGTAAGACAGTATTGTAATGATTTAGTTGTTACATTTGTTGTTTTTCTTAAGTTTCTTGTATTGTTATGTGTAACATTATTGTCTGGTTAATTTGTTTTTGTTATATTGTATTTTTCATGTCTTAAGATATGAGTCAACCTGGACCAAAATAAATAGAAATTTAAAAGTTACATAAATGTTTTAGAAACAGTGTTCTTGTTTACATTTTGTCGCATGCCAAAATGAATAGGGTAATATTTGTAAATAGTTATTGACATTGACGTTTACCTTGCTAAATTGCAAATTTGAAATATATAAAAATCATGATCTTTCCAGTGAATTTAATTAAAGAAAACTATATATAATTTAAAAGATTTTAATAATTTGAGAAAACATTTGTTATTATGTGTCTATCTTAGTATGTTATAAATATAGAGAATACGGTGAAATATGTTACGCCAATGTTTTTTGCGCTGTTTATTGGATACGCATGCGGCTATAAAATTACCTCATGATATCGAAATATTTGTCGGTCGAAGTAAAACAACTAAAATTAAGGATCAATCATGTTCGAGACAACAAAGTTGGTATTAAAATAATTATAATAAATAAAACATATTTAATATTATAATGTAATTTATATATTTATTGTTTATAGTTAGTTTAAAAGCTGATTGTGAACAATGCCAAGTTGAGGTCAAACCTTTGGGAATAAATCCCTCTGGATTAGATGGTTTTGCGTTAAAAAGAAATGGGATATATCAAGTTAAACATGGAAGTAGACTTGAAATCTTATTGAACAACTATATTCACGTTATTGAATTTGATCCACCGCCGAATGATACGGATAATCCTAAACAAAGAAAAAGGAAACTAGAAGAAAACGTAGAAACATCACCCAAGAAAAAATCTAAAATTCAATCTAAATTAGAACAATCGGTAAATGAAGCTATGGAGAATATGTGGGAAGAGATTGATAAAGGTGAAGTATACATATTCACAGCTAAAGGTGTAAAATCCAGTAACAAAATAGCTGCATTTGACATGGATGGCACATTAATTAAGACTAAATCTGGAAAAGTATATCCTGTGGATACAAATGACTGGCAAATAGCATTTACTCAGGTAGCACACAAATTAGCAGACAAGCTCAAAGAAAATTATAAATTAGTAATATTAAGCAATCAATCGCCAATTGGAAATGGTAGAGTTAAAATTGAGGACTTTAAGAAAAAGATAGAAGCCATTGTAGAAAAATTAAATGTGCCTATGCAAGTCTACTTTGCAACGGGGAAAGGATTCTATAGAAAACCAGCACCAGGCATGTGGAAACTGCTCACTGAAAAGGTAAATCTATATAACTGTTTTCTGATTGCAAATGTGATAGCTGTGGCTTGTCTTGGGGAAAAAATTATCTAATTTTTCTATTCTCATATAACAATGTGAAGTGTTCAGCTGCTTAACATGCAGTATCCTGAATGTTGACAGAAAGAAAAGTAAGGAGTGTATCACTAGGTTTTCTACCCACTATTCAACATATTGGACTAGTAAGAAGCTAATGTATTTAATATAAATAAATAATTTAAATATTTTTTTATTTGCAGAAAAATGATAATATTCCAATTGATTTAGATAATAGTTTTTACTGTGGAGATGCTGCTGGTAGAGTGGCAAATTGGGCTCCAGGTCGGAAGAAAGACCATTCTATGGCTGACATTCTACTTGCAGATAATCTAGGATTGACATTTTACACACCAGAACAATTCTTTTTAGGCCATTCCATATCTAATGTACCAATGAGTAAACCTGAATTTATTCCTAAGGATCTAAAATCAGAACCTTTTAATGAAGATTTAATAAGTAATGAGAAAGAAGTGAGTTTCATTCTATTGCAATTTGTATAAATAAATACTTCATCATTATCAGAGCCCATTGTGCCACAGCAGAGTGTAAAATTTAAATAATCTTTTATATCAATTTACTATTTTGCAGGTTTTAGTATTAGTGGGGTTTCCTGGTAGTGGAAAATCTTTTATTGCAAAGCAAATAGAGAAAAAATCTGCCAACAAATATATAACTGTGTGTAGAGACGAGTTAGGCACATGGCAAAAGTGTGCATCAGAAGCAGGAAAATTATTACAGGTGAGCCTTTTAAACGTGCACAGCAAAATTTTTATTTATAAGGTTTTTTTTCGTTTTTATTTCTACCGCATATAGCAGGGTAGTCAGAGGACCATGTGTCAAGATAATCTATTTAAGATTTAATATATTAAATATTGGAACATTTATCACTTTGTTAGAACAGAGAAATTTAAATAATTCCCCTGAGTGGAAACCAAACCCACAACCATCACATCAAACGCACAAAAGAAGCTATTTTCATTTTCTCTCTCTGTTAATAATACAAAGCACATTGTTGAGTTCCAGTACTCAACATGCAATGTCTTGAAAATTGCTATACGCGAAGTATGCCTTAAAGTAAGTAATAAAAAAATAAGTCAACATAGAAATATAAAGATTTTTTTCTAAATTAGAAATAAGTATATGGTTAGTAAAAGATTTTTTCTTTATAAAGCAAGGTAAAAGTGTGATAGTGGACAGTACAAACCCGGACAAAGAGTCAAGAAGTCGCTGGACGTCACTCGCTAAAAACATGAATGTTACTTGCCGTTGTATACGAATGATGACGAGCAAGGCTCACGCGCTACATAACAATAAATTCAGAGAAATTATGAAGATGAAGCATTTACCGGTTAATGATATTGTATTTAATACATATAAGTAAGTACTTTCTTTATTTATTTTCTTTTGCTTCATGCTCTTCACGCATATAGCAGGATACGCAGAGAGAATTTAATGTTAATATAAAGTTTGTGTCTGACATTGCGCGTTGAGAGTCGGAACTCAAATGTAAGCTTTGTCTTGTTGCCGGTGCTTGTGAATTTTCGTCTTTGGAATTCCTTTATGTGTATCGAACCCATAACTACAGCGTTTCAGTTAGATGCTGCCCCTTGCGCCATGATTGCCTCTTTTTATTAAATTGTGTTATATAAATGAGATGTATTTAGTCAAATATATAATCTATCTCTGTTGGGTATTTACATGATTTGACAAATTAATTTAAAAACACTTTCTTTGTCTTTTCATACTGAAGCTGAAGCTAATAGTAATAATAAAAAATAATTATTATGAAATACTAATGATTTTATTTCATTTTATTTCAGTGTTTTCTACTTTTATTTTTTAAATGAAGCTCAGTTTTTTCTTTAGCTCCACACACTGTATCTCGCATATAGCTAGCATTAGCAACATAGGAAACCTAGTGTTAAGGCACTCCGTTACTCGAGTGGTGGGATTCAACGCTAGGCTTTGTTTTTTATATCATATTGCGTTTACGCATTTAGATTACATATAATTATTTTATTTCAGGAACAAATTTGTGGAGCCGAATGTGAGCGAGGGTTTCAAAGAAATTATTCAAGTAAAATTTAGTCCCTCCTTTGAGAACAAAGAAGTTGAAAGTGTGTATAGACTTTATTTATTAGAAAAATGAAAATTCGTAATTATAATATTGTGAATGAATAAAAAAACTAAGAAATGTTTAGCGTACTTTTATTGCCATACCTCTGACAAATGACAATAATTATAATAATGAATTAGGCCATAAGCATAATATTCATATCGTTACTCCTATTTTTAATAGCAACAAAAATGTATAAAAATATATTGGTATTAATTAAAATACAAGATTTTATATTCTTTTAAAACAATATTTATGTCTGTTTTAAATAAAAATACAGATAATCTATAAAATGCAATATTTTCCTTTTTAAAATTGAAATGTCATTAAAACACTAGTCAATATTTATAACTAACTTCTTTTCCTTTTTGTACCTAAATCTACAGTGAAAATAATGTAGGCACAGTATATTAAAGGCAATTTTGGCTAATATTGCAAAAAAATTATTTACAGTAATCATTTAAGGCTTCTTTTTAAATATAGTAGCAACACTAGAACGCCTAAGAAATACAATCAAATATAGTTTCTCACTACATCTTATATTTATTCATACAGGCTGAGAACATTGACTTCTACACATCTATTACTATTTATATTGCACTACAAGAGAAATGAAGGTAGTGTAACTATTTTATGCCTATAATATCACCAATTGACAATGTTTATTGTATAAACGTTCAAAATGTAAATTTGATCACAATAAACTAAATAATTTTGCAGTTTATAAGTATCCAGTACTCTATTTTATTACATATCTTTACTAATGAACCGTGGACGGACGATAATAATTAATTTATAACAATATTGATTATGTAAGATATTATGTTTTTGGGCACCAAGGAGTTATAATTGAAAACGTACTAATAACATGCTTATATCGCGCTTATTATTACGTAGCCGACTTAGCTTCAGAATAAGATTTTCAAAATTTCTAGCAAGCATGTTAAAAAATTGCGAATTTGTCATATAATATAATTATCAACACTACATTTTTTGTATGACTTTCGGTGGATAAAAGTTTTGTACCGCGTCCACAAAATGGAATGTCTATTCGGTAACGATTATAATCGTTTTCGGTGTGTGTCATTCGCCATCAGCATCCGGGTCTTCATCCTCTTCTAGCAAATTATCCAGACTCGTGTCCGAGTCATCTTCTTGTCATCTATAAGCATTAAAATGTTAAAATACTTACCCAATATTTTTTAAATAAAAGAGAAGAGAATTTGATAACGTCATGTTTGATAACGTCGTCAGTTTTAGCATCTTGTTCAACTCAAATTTTTCATTGTAAATATTAATTAATTTTAAATTACTATTCGTAAGCATATTGTACGTACGTCTTACGTATAGGATAATAATGATCTAACATTCTGTTCTTTGCTTTGTTCTGATACTCAGTTCAGGTTGACTATAGTATCTTGACGGCTCAAAAATATATTTACTATAATGTATTAAGATGAACGTTTTAAGTATTTTACTTTAAAATAAGAATCTTCGTTGTAATATTTCTATTTTTATTACCTGGCAATATACACAGTGTCGATATGAGTGAGACGAGTGCCGGAAATTGGTACAGCGGATGCGACGTGGCGCAGCTTGCGTCTCTCTATAGTACTTCTTGCTTGCTGTACAGCGAGGTCTCCGCACCAACGTTCACAACGGGCGTAAATGACTACCCCTGAAGCGTTTTAAAGTTGAAAAATTATTAGAAATTCAATAATAATTTGATTATAATGAAGATTTCGTAGTACAATGAAGCCTTGCTAGTCTGATTGAATATTTATATTGTGATTTTAAATTATACGCAATGTCTTATAATAAATGAAAAGTAGAAATTCTGAGGTTTTTATACAGTAATAAATTTAGATAACTGTATTTTTTTTAGCGTCACGCTGTATCCCGCACACAGCAGGGTAGGCAGAGGGTACCTAGTATTAAGACACTCCGTTCTCCACTCCCTGCCGAATTCTGGAGGTACCTGTTGAGTGACAGAACTCAACGCCGTGCTTAACCTCGACACCAGAGTTAAGAAATGAAATATAAATTTAAGTAAATATTTCATCTCCTCGAGTGGGGATCGAACCCACAACCAGTCGGTTTTACAGTCACACTTCGTGCCGCTGCGCCACGACTGGCCTAGATAACTGTTGCTGTAGAATAAAACGGGAAATGGCTTCCGCAGCCAACAAGACAAAAGACAGTAACACCAACCTGCTCCTGCAAAAAGTATTATCGCGGGCCAAGAACTCAGGAGTAGTGGAGTGAGCAATAGCAGTGACAGCATCAGAGTAATAGGCCCTTGAAGCTTGTGTAGTCGTTTGATACCAATACTATGTGCAGGCTGCCAGATGCTGATTAGTGTTCCGCACAACCACACTAAAAATATTATGATCGCAAAATTAGTGAAAGTCATTATGAGTTATAGTCATAAATAAAATAAAGTAGGTACCATATATAATATTGAGTCAAAGAATCGCAATCAAAAAAATATTGATCAGGTCGTACTGGGACTCAATCGTGGGATATATGCTGAGTGTATGATGATATAAACAAGAATTTAAAAGTCATGGATTTGATTTAAACTTAGCGGAACATTTAAAAAAAAATGTAAGATGAAGTTATAGATCTGGTTATATAAAGTGTGGTTTTACGCTGCCATTTAACATTAGAGTATTTGATTTTAAAAATTGTTACAAACATTTTACTATGTAGTAAAGTGCTATAAAAAGTGCTTTCACACAGTTACTACTTACACGGTATTCCGGTAGCAAACATTGGCACTCGTACGGCATCGTTACAGAAAGCCACTGCAATAAATGCGTTGGCGACGACTTGTACAACCGCTCCAACTGCCGCCCAACGTGCGCCTCGCATACATGGCGGTACAGGTAAATTGGCTTCCGGGATTGCTGTTACTACCTGTACAATAAATAATTACTATTTTGATTTACTGTTAAGATAATAAATCTTTTTTCTTGTTTAATAAGGTATCACAACAATTTACATAATTTTAAATTGCACCTACCTAATGTTAATCTTTAAAGCGAAACCTTTTAAAAACTTACAAAAAACTTAATTATCGACCAAACCTTAACTATCTACCTAATACTTACCAGTAAAAAGAAGAATAAAAAAATATAACACGCCTTCATTACCTGTATCCTATCCTTATATTCTTTAACGACAGCGTCGATGTCCGTGGAGTCATCTCCCGATGATATTTCACCGTCTGTGGCTTCAATATCAGATTGCACATCTTCCTCTTCTGCAAGCGCCAGCACCCTCGTTCCACTGCTACCGCTAGTAACTTGATCAATATCCTCCAATGGACAACCTGAATATTCATCCAGTAAAAGACATTCACGGTCTTCAGTCTCTGTAAATATAAACATGTCGATGTAAACGCTAAAAATAAGATGCTTATCAACCAGTCATTTACTTAATAAAATAGATTAATTACTTAAATATAATAAATACCTTTTCCTACTTTTGACTTTATGCTTTCTAAAGTCTTTGTGTGGCGAATAGCTGACGGAATAAACCAAAGTCCACGTTTTGCTTTCTTCTCAGATGATTTTGCTGTTCGTGAGAGATTTTCAGTGCCTAGTCGCTTATATTCAACTTCTGCAAAATATCAAATTGTAATTTTTGTAGAAGTATATTTATCCCAGCAAAATTTTTGTTTGTGATTTTATGTCAGTTTCTAATTCTTACCACCAGCTTCCATTTGCTCAGCGGTCGGCACACATCTCATGACGATAAAATGGAACGCTTGTATAGATACGTTTAGTAAATGACTAGCATTCATTAGGGTTATCATGTGTGACAGGGGACACGCGAAGGCGAGAATTGCTGCTAAACTTCCTAAAATTAAATTTCATTTTATAATTTTAATTGTTAAAAAGGTAGGTGTTTCTATTCTTTAAATGTTATTAACAACCTGCAGTAAAAACAGCTAAAACAGGGCTGCCAGTGGTTCTGCTCTCATAGGTCATGGACCTTGTTAATACCTTCCATTCTGGTGACGCTAACGATACAAGTACGGAGAATAGCAACGGACATAGCTCTGTTAGGGCAAGACAAATACCCGCAACAGTGATAGCTGCTAAGACTGGACAAATCCAGTTCGCAGCTCTTGCTTCTAATAATGTAGTCACGGGTAAAGCAGCGTTAATACTTGTCCTAAAATATTAACAATCATTAATTTACTTACTAAATATCTAATAATTTCAAACATAATAATTTTATGAAGGTATTTACCCTTTCAACATGTTCGTGTACAGGAAACATAAACTACTTAATACAATTGTTGGTAAAATAATCATTAGGATAATTTTCTTTTTCATAGTTTCATTTTCTTTTGGTGGCGAAACGACACAGAAAGCATATGAAATCGGAGCTCCTGCAGCAAAAAGCTACAAGAAGATCCATTTAATACATTTAATAAATAAGTAAAAATTAAAATATACAATTTAAAATAAAAAAAAGAAAGTTTTATTGTACCTCATAGATCGTTATTGGTATTGGTATTTTAATATTTGTAATATCCAAGTTCATTAATCCGAAAATAGCAAAACATTGGCTGAATATGTACAACACAACCAACAGCATAAAAGTAAACATCATGCTTTCCTGAAAATATCTTACAGTTATTATGTTTTATTATTAAAAAAAAAAAAAAAAATAGCTTCACGTTATATCCCGCACACAGCAGGGTAGGCAGAGGGAACCTAGTGTTAAGACACTCCGTTCCCCACTTTCTGCCGAATTCTGGAGACATTGCGTGTTGAGTGGCAGAACTCAACGCCGCGCTTAACCTCCATACCATAGCGAAGAAAATGGAAATATAAATTTAAGTAAATATTTCATCTTCTCGAGTGGGGATCGAACCCACAACCAGTCGGTTTTGCAGTCACACCTCGTGCCGCTGCGCCACGACCAGCCTCAGTCCTCAGTTTTATTATTATATTTATATTATTGGTATTGATACAAAAAGTATCGAATAATTTATTATGATTACATATGAATAAGCATACCTCGAGACCACACATAAACATAGCACATACGACCATTACGACCGTCACTCCTAGAACGTCAGGCCAGGGTTCACCCAAAGATCTCGTTTCGTATCCAAAAAGCCATCTCCTCGTGCGTCCTCCAGTAACATGGTCAGCTGTAGCACTTAGGATCCTAGCGCACACAGCTACAGCCACTAAATGTGACAAAAAACACATCCACATTGCCATGAAATCGGCAAATGAACGTAAATTTCTCTCTCTGCGACCTCGTCCTGTTTTTGAAGGAGGCAGTAATTCTGCTAATTTCTTTAAATCTCTACACGTAAACGCTGGAAATAGATATAAAAATGTTTAATTATTATATTTTTCTAATATTTCTACAAATTTATGAAATAATCCACTTACTTCCTAATGTAACGAAGGCAGACAGTAGCATCACAGCAGGTACAGCACAGTAGCTAGAGTTGGCTGCAGCCAGAGGAGCTAGGAGTAGTGCTCCCAGCGTCCACCTCGCTCCACACGCCTCTCCACCGCCCAGCACGCTTAACTTGCTCATTTTAATTGTGCTATCGATTTCACTCGATATAATTCGTATCCTAATGTGTAATATTTGAAAATTATTAGGATATTTAAAAAAAATCTTTAATTATTAGGATATTTAAAAAAAATCTTTCGGGATACACCCGATTAGGGTAGGCAAAAGGAACCTCCCCACTTTTTTGAGGCATTGCGTGTTGAGTGACGGAATTTAACGCCGAGCTTTTGCCTTGGTGCCAGAGCGAGGAAATTAAAATATTAATAATGAATAATTCACTTAGGGTTAATTTGTATTTAAACTATAAAAGGGCATTCCAGGTTCAATTAAGTAACTGTATTTCGTTATTTTAATTTCTCGGTGTCTCTACGGGCATTATTTATTATATACTTAGCTAAATTTTAGTATTTTATTTTCATAATGCAAGATATACAAATTTTCAACGTTCAATTTATTAATTTGAACATATCACATAAATATATTGATTTTATAGTTGTCGCAATGTCTATTAGGCTTCTGTAAATTGATGATGTTTGCGGCCTTCGCTGTGTTTGGTATTAATTGACTTAGGCGGTCATTTTCACGGTCGAATCTATAATATTTGCGACAATTGTTTGTATGCAATTCGATCCTAGAGGTAACACATTTAAGAAGTAATTGTTAACGTTGATTCACATATATTCTCGTTTTTTTTTGGTGTTGAGAATACAAAGTAATAAACATACAATTTAAGATAATTAAAAAATGACTTTTACTTTTGTGACTAATACATGTATAATAAACACTTGAATTAAAGTTGAATTAAACATACATATTAAATATTAAAACAAAAAATCAAGCATCTGAAGATTAGGTAATTTCTTAACCAAAGCATAATAATTCAAACTTACCATGATTGCTTTGATATATCACATTTAGAACACTTTACTCTAACTACATATTGGGAGTAATATAAAATTACCGATTTAAGAAAATTAGACAAATTCGTGAGGCAACTGGGGTATTTTGACGCTTTTCATTTTTATGCGACAAACGCGAGCAGTACGAACTTATATCTAGGTCTCTTTTGTTTGGCTGCGAATCGATATCCAGTACAGTTGGGGTGACCATTGTATATAGAGTTGTAAGTATAACTTTCTTCACTACGGATACTTTATAGTTATTAGGAAAAATAATTTAAGCTTTCAAGTTCTGTTCGAATTATATTTCGGACTTAACATATAAAATAAATAAAATAAATCAGCTTCACGCTGTATCCCGCACACTGCAGGGTAGGCAGAGGGAACCTAGTGTTAAGACACCCCGTTTTCTACTTTCTGCCGAATTCTGGAGGCATTGCGTGTTGAGTGGCAGAACTCAATGCCACGATTGTCCTCGACACCAGAGCGAAGAAATGGAACTATAAATTTAATTTATATTTTAAAATTTATTATAAAAGATCTAGATTTTGAATGTTACATTGTATTTCAAGACCTTGTCCGAAAAGATTTCAAGTCTATTTCTCAATTCTTAGATCTAGATCTAGTGCTGATAACTGAAACTAGAGTGTAGACGGTCACGATTACGGTCTATTAGACGCGGTCTTAACTGGATTTGATTACTCGATCAAATTAACGATTTGTATTACTATATACAGAGTCTTCTACTAACTTCGAGACGGCGAGGTTGTCGACTGTAAACGTAATAGTTTTAGGTTCGATTCCTATTCGAAAATTAAGCGGGGGGTGAGGAACGAAGGACCTTAACACGAAGTTCTCTCTGCCTAGCTATATGTGGAATACATAGCGTGTTGCTAACAAAACAAAAAAAGATGATTTGAGAAATATGTCGTAGTGTATGGCAGATTACAACAATATACAATAAATCGTGTAAATAAGGTTCGGTAACTAAGTTTCTCTGAAAACATTCTTCTTTTTGGATATAGTAGATCACACAGACATACAGTTTTAATTGCAGCAAAAATAATTTGGAATGAGCGTTCCTTTAGATAAAGACACTATTCTTATCTTTATAAATCATCGACACTTATCTTTATAAATCATGGTTAACATAATAAAAAATTATTAGGCTTCACGATGTGTGGCTATACTTACTTTATAATTTAATTCTTTTATTATAAGTTTAACTTTAATATGCAGTTATTTGATAATATTTCTAGAATCTCAACGTTTGTAGGCAATCTAAATAATTGAACGCACACGTAATCACACTTTACATCAGTTAATCTAATTATCTTTTGACCTAATGCTTAGTTTCAGTTCGCGGAAGAATTACGGGGATATCACAGGAAACTACCAGAGGAATCGTGCGTAATCAACCGTATAAGCTTTCGACTTAGTCATCTGATACATATGTACGTACTGTGTAATAAGTTGTTGGAATATCAGTAAGGAAATATGCTGTTGTGATTTTTTAGCCCAAAAATGTCTAGATTGGGACTGACATAGTCCCAGCTTTTCAAGGCTTTTTTGACGTACTGCGAGATAATCTTTTATTTATTACATACCTTAAGTTTTTAATTTGTTTGTAACAGTATCATAAAATAGAAATAAATATTATTTAACTGCTTTACATTGTAAACTAAAACAACATCGTTTGAGTATAGTGAGTGACTTTTTCCAATTATTATTTATTTTTATTTTTATTTTTTTATTATGAAATTACAGTCGTAGTGTAGTCTTCGTTACTTCGCCCGCCTGAACTATACTATTTATTAACTAAACTGAATTTCGTGTTCTAATAACATTTTCACTTTGAAAACAATATTTATAGATTGAAAACTATAGTTTTAACCAATTAAATAACTATTTTGTAGCAAATTTTGTGAACTAAACGTTTGAAATTGATATATGTTTTTTTATTTATGAAATAAAACTTAACTTGTAAACTTAACTTTTCAACTGTATTTTACTATTTTTATATCTGTGCAATAAAGAATATATATAAAATAAACACTAAATGTTAAGGGACGCTTATCAAGATACAATAGTGAAAACTGTATTTAAATCGACTAAGCTGTTGCTGAGATTAGCAAACATTTTGATGTCCTGTCGCTGTTCCCCTGTATTCCCACTAACTGCATCACGATTATCAAGAGGAAACTAGAGAATAACAATACGCTTATTATTTTGAACTTTTAAATTACTGACTTACATCCGGATATCTAGTGTTCAACCAAAAAATTTATTTAAAATATAAATTTATGATGATATTGTTATGGGCCGGCTGTGTCTCTGGTAATGGTATATTTATGTATACATGGAGGACTTCAAGGAAATGGCTTTTAGCTCTACATCATGTCTACCTAGGATGTATAAGCGGTATGTAGATGACACTTTTACAATTTTATCTATCAACAATAATTATATATTCTTAAATCAACTCAATTCACGACAGAAATACAAGCGAATAATTCATTATCTTTAGCTTTTTTAGATCTCGTCCAAACCTAATAACTGTACCACAAAAAAGTTACATTCAATTCCGTCCACTGCTTCAGAAGTGGTGATAATTCATATTCTTTTAGTTATTTTAAGTCACTCCACATTACTTTCTAATATTATTTCCAAGAAAATATAAAAAAGAAAAATTATAGTTTAACAAAAGTTCACTACTATTTTATGCACATTATTTATCTATTAACTGTCAAAGTAAACACCTACTTGATTTCATACGCCCCTATCTGACCAGTGTTCTGTGTGTTCACAGAGAAACTTTCAGGTTTTATAAAATAACGAAAGCCACTCTGCTACAATCTCTTGATTATCTTTTCTTTATAGTAGAAGACAAGGCCGTTTTCCACTAATTTACATTTATGTTTCTCAAACGGATTTTAATATATTTAATATATGTTTTTCACTAATAGGGGGTGAATTCTAAAAAAACCACGAAACAAGTGTTCAATAAAATATATTTAACAGTCTGAATTTAATTTTTTATAAAAATCAGTGGCGATTTAAAGATTTTTCCATATAAATTTGCAACGCCTTATTTGAACCCTTAGGGGTGAATTCTAGAAACCATGAAACACGTGTTCAATGAAACATTTTTAAGAGTCTGAATTTCAAATTTTATAAAAATCGGGTCCGGTTTAATTTACACACACAAACAAACAAACTTTCAACCCCTATTTCATCCCTTTAGGGTTAAAGTTTTTCAAAATCCCTTTTAGTGGATGTCCAGATTATGAAAATAAACATGTCCAAATTTCACGTTTCTACGCACATCGGTTACGGCTGTGCGTGCGTCTTACCTCAGTCAGTCAGGTACATGTCCTTTTATATATAGATATAGTTTTCGTCTTTTTAAATGCAAAAAACCTTTCAAGACCAATAAAAAGGGAGAAAATATTCTTACAAAAAAATTAATGTCCATTATATGTTATATCTGCATCACCATGTTTATAACTAAATATTATCTTATTAAATTTAAGTTTTATCTTATTAAACATATTGTGATTTAAATTTTAGCACATATTGCAATAATATGTTTTTTTTTATTGTAAACAGTTTATAAATTTAAGAAGTAATAATGATAAGCTAGTAACGACTTAGACTCAGCCAAATAGTATATTTTGTACATTCATTGAAAACAACACTAACCGTAGTGTGTTGCAAATTTAGAATTTTTACCACGGAATATACGCGAAGCCTTATTTGATAATGTTTTTGTGGTATTGTAATAAAACATTTTACGATTATATTTAGTGCTTAAAGTCAATTTCTTGGCGTTGAAATACAAAAATAAACTATTGAGCTTTACATAATTAAATAAAATATGTAAATTTGCTTGTTAAGCAAGCCTAGAATAGATATTGAAATTTAAACCAAATTATTATAACTTTTATATGACAGCATATTTTTACGTTACGTTAAAGGAAGGTAATTAATTAATATTTTTTATTAAGTAAAATATACAAGAGGTTCTCGTTGTGTTGCATCTTTGTCCCTAATTTATGATGTTTTAGATGTTTTAATCAATTATCTGTTACATATAATATGTAAAAAACTATATATTTTTTTAAAATCGGCAAAAATATCAAACAAAGCATATTAAAAGAACAAAATATTTCAAATACGTTATCACTTCCGCATATAATAAGTCTGTGCCTCCAGTACATCGTCGGGAAGAAAGTGTGGGCGCGCTCCCTTATAAACCGCGGGAACGCTTATGTCCAGGCACTACACATAAAAGTACCGCGACGACACCACGCTCACAATAGTAAAATTATTCGTTTTTATCCCTCAAAATGAAGTCCTTTACATGCTTTCTATTAATAGTTTTATTGTGTTTTATCGTGGTTGTGGAATCACAGCCATTCAGAGGTGGAAATATAGATTATGTGAGTATTTTGTAAAAATAGGTTTCTATTTTTTTATTATAATTTTATTTAAAACTGTTATATTCGTTCAGAATTTAGTTATAATATTAATAATATTTAATATCGAAATCGATAATATCAAAAGTAAAAAATATTTATTGTGTAGATATTTAAATTTGTGGTCACTACAACTTAGAAAGCTCTAGTTTAAGCAAATGTGTAAATTATTTTTAACCGTATTTTTTTGTATACACAATTTTTTTATGATAATACTCTATACCTAACTTATAATATTTTACTAGCATTTATTTATTTATTAGTACTGTACTATGAATATGTTTATTTTGTGGCAGTTGGAAGCTCTGCGACGCATGCAACAAGTGCCCCAATATCACTGTATGAGGTACCGTCGCTTCCATCCGCACGGCCATTGCAGCCGTTGGTGGTTGATGAGAAGAACTTGATATTCTGGTGCCAAAAACCGTTTTAAATAAAAAAAAATGTAACGAATACGACGGTCGCTAAAAGAAATTTTATAAGATTTTAATTAATCTGGCTCTAAAATCTTAGTAGTCTGTACAAAAAAAAATACTTAATAGAAAAGTTTATATTAACGAACTATCTGTTACCAGTTGTTAGGAAGTTAAACTGTCAATAACTTTGTCTAAACAGTATCAGTCGTAATTTCAATATAATATGAAATTATTTATATAAATTAATTCGTAAGTGAAGTATGTAGGAGTTGAACAATAATTTTATCTGTTAATATTGTGTTTAAATATAGGTCGGAGGTACAAGTGCACTGTACGATAGTAAGTTTTATCGCGAATTCATTTGAACACACTGTTGTAAATCTCTTACTGGTCAGTTTAGCATATTGTGATATTTTCTCAAATTTAAAAGTTTACGATGTAGATGATGTATGATAAGTATGGACTTTCACCCGAAGCTTATGTTTTGCTGTTATTATAAAATTTAAGTTTGACAAAGAACCCGCAGTTTCAACCTGCACAGAGTAGACAGGGGGAACCCGGGAACATTGTCTTAAGAAGTTCTGATTAAATCACTTCAGTTCTCCAATTACAACAGAATTCTTGAGACAGAACCTAACACTTATTATGTGAATTATTTCATTATATAAAGTTCAACAGTTGTCTTGTTACATACTAATAAGTATATAAAAACTTTTTATATAAACTTTTCGATAAAATCATTGTAATAGTTTTATAAAACCGCATGATATTAACGTAATTGTGTTAAAATAGTTTAGTAATAAATTGTATAAATAATTCTTTTCTTAAAATATTTTTTAGTACTTACTATTGATTTTACGGTTTCAATTGTTATCATTATAAATAAAACAAATATATGTTTAAACGTGATAGCTGTTTTATTTTATGTGAAATTATTAAAATACATTGCATCACAATAAAACAATACATTAATAGAATAATAAAAGCTGTTTTATGAAATAATTATTAAATTTCAGTGGAAGATCACTATCTAAATCTAAAAACTATCTTAGTGAGTAAAAAGAGTATTTTAGTATCTTGCCTGTGGTTTACTCAACGATCGATATCTAGGTGTAACGGTATTATTTCTTAATTGATAATATTGTAAATAGGGGTTATCGTCATTTAGCCACCATTCTCTATATGTGTATTTAATGTAGAGTTCAAGTGTATAAAATGATTATCAAATAGAAAATTCAAAAATATTTAGCATGAATTCTATAAAACACGTTGTTTTTACCAACGCAATAACATAATAAAAAATATTTTTTATTAATAATAACAATTAACATATTTTTAATTGTATGCTTCTCTCTACACAAATCAACAATACATTTATTAGTAGTATTTATAGGAAAGTAATATAATAATAGAAGAAATATTATTTTATTTACTGTTTCATTTTCTATGTCAAAGCAAAAACTTTAATCGTGAGAGCCATAATATAGCTATATAGTTAAAGTTACTTTTTTAGAAAATTCTAATTATTATTTTCTTAAGTGTAATTTTATTTCTTATAGAGGAAATGGAAGTAGTCACAGCATAGAAAAATACGATACTTATCCTATAAATGCCCTCCCTTTACATTAGATATTGTTAAGATGTAGGGCAGCGATTTGGTTCTTGCGTCAATCTTAACTATCGACATCCTGTCAAAAACTGGGTTCAAAGGTTACATATTTATAGGTAAGCTTTCATTCGCTTCTGTGACTTGTAATCGTAATGTTACAACATCTTATTTGATATCTACTTTGTATCTTTTTACATAGAGGGAATAGAGTTAAGGCACTCCGTTTTCCATTTCGTGTAGTGTTCTGGAAGGTTGAGTGGCGGTACTCAACGCAGCGCTTCGCCTCGACGCCAGAACGAAGATAATGGAAATTTTAAATATTTCATTTGCTCAGGTGGGAATCGAAGTGTCGCATTTACAGTCACGCTTAGTGCCTCTGAGCCACGACTGGCGCACAACTTTGTACTTTGTACGTATTATTACGTAATTTAATACATTGTGTTTTTAGGTCATTCCCTTATGCTGGACATAAGTGATTATGACATCATATTGTGAGTACTGCATTTAAGTGTCAGTGACTTATATTAGTAGGCAGAGGGAACCTAGTGTTAAGACATTCCGTTCCCCACTTTTCGCCGAATTTTCGAGTTATCAGAGCGAAGAACTGAAAATATTAATAAATAATAATTCAATCATGAATTAAATAATTTAACCGGATTAATCGCGTATATTTAGTATTATTAATAAAAACAGCTTCCTGCTATATCCCACACACAGCAGGGTGGGCAGAGGTAATCTAGTGTTAAGACACTCCTTTCCCCACTTTCTGCCGAGGCATAGTGTGTTGAGTGGCAGAACTCAACGCCGCGCTTTGCCTCGGCACCAGAGCGAAGAAATGGATATATAAATTTAAATAAAAATTTCATCTCATCGAGTGGGGATCGAACCCACAACCAGTTGGTTTTACACGACTGGCCTCATTTACATTACAATAATTCAATTCCCCGATTGGGAATCGAATCCACAAGCTTATATTATATACACATATACCCAGCGTTATTTACTTTGATAATTCATTTTCTTATTTTGACAGCGCCATTATTGTGTTTACGTTTTTCCATCCAAACGTTGTTGATAAAACGTACGGTGAAAAAGAATATTAGCTCGACAAAGCTGAGTAAACTGGCACCGACAAACAACCCCGCCGTGCCGCCCACAGATACTGGAATTGTGAAAAATTATGTTTATTAAACAGTTAGGAAAACAGAAGCTGTTGTTGATATTTTGCAGAACTCAGATATTAATTATTTTAGGGTGATAATACAAGCTATTTAGAAAATCTACTTACTCTAGGCGGTTAATAGGTCATTTTAAAACTTTCGCAATCGATTTTTTTAAATTATTTTTGAATATAATATAGGGTTATGTCACCTTAAGGAAGTAGCATTAGAAAGAAATTATATTTATAAATATTTAAACAATAATTACGAGCAAATATAATAAATAAATTAATGATTTTTGTTAATTGTAAATGTAATCAGCAAAAAAGTCTCAAAAAAGATATCTTTCAGTAAATGGAGAAATGCTCTTTAGAAGTACTGACAGTGAGGTTATTGACATTTGTTATTTCGGCAAAAATAAACTAACTTCAAAAACTAAAGTTAAACGATATGTATTTTCGTTTTAAGTACGTTTCAATTCGCAATCTTTAAATAAAATGGCGAGAACAAATTATATTGTGCTAAATATCATCAGGAATTATATACGCATTTAGTATATAGAATTAACTACATATTAAGAAATTTATTATATATTTAGGTATATTTTATATTTCCGACAAGCATTTTATACTATACTTTCAATAAACAGGTTTTTTTTACCTACTAAATCCAACCGACTTCTGACTACATTTCTTTTGAACCTTTCAGTTGGCAGGTACGTAAGAACCATCTCTATATCAGAATTCTTCTTTTTCTTCGTTTTCACTCTGAAATATATAAATTGAAAGGTAAAATTAATAAAAAAATAAGAAAAAAAAATATATGTTATATTATTAAATTGACTCAAAAATACACTAAAGCCACAAACCGAATAAACCAGTGATCCTACAACTATTTTTCGGAATATACATTTCACATAGACATTATATGGTATTTAACTATATAGCCTTAGCTTCACGCTGTATCCCGCACACAGCAGGGTAGACAGAGAGAACCTAGTGTTAAGACACTCCATTCCCTATTATGATTTGCATTATCTATGACTCTAATTTTATTATATAAAGCATAAACAATTTTAAACTTACGATGTGATGACATCTTTAATTACAGTTATTTCTGTTTCATCGCATGAAGGCAGACAATCGCAACTAAGTCCTGGACGGTTTGCCCAACTTGGTTTGAGTGTCGTCAGATGACTGTAATGCGTATGAAGACACCACATCCCAGAGATGTTACATCTTTCAGATTCCGCTATATTGTTAAGTTTTTACATTTTATAAATACATGCATAATGCATTTTGTTTTTACAATTATTTATATTTATTCAAATAAGTTAGGGGTTTAGTAAAAAAAGAGATATGATATAGCAAGTAATTGTTAGCAGAAAAAAACACTTTGGATTAGCTCTTTAAAAATTTATTTTTTCATTTAAAACAAATGCAACCAGTAATCACAGTGATTTATCATAGACGGCTATCCAAAGAAAAGTGATATAAAAAGAATAGATTAATCGTTTTCAAAGGAAGTTTCTACGAAATCGCACAGTAGTGGAGTGCCACGTGCCACATCCCGATGATGTAGATGGTACTTGAGTTTGACGTGAAGCTTTGTATAGCTTAAAATTGAATTTATAGAATACAGCTATATTTTTAAAATAAGTCTCAAAAACTAAAGATATTTCGAATAAAAATTGTATGTATAACATGACATTTACTTGAACCGAGCATAAAATGATCGTTACACTGGCAGATTTCCATTTGAGCCCGTTTTCTGCATAATATATTACATGCGCTATAAGAATAATGTGGGTAGAGTCCATCGTCGTTTTCGTCGTGGAAACGACAAGCGCGTTGTTTTGGTGTTGTTTCAGTAATAAGTGGGTCATTTTCTATATTTCGTACTATTACTTGGCGCCTGAAATATCAGTTTAAAATGTTATGTAATTGTATATATATGTATATATAAGGGTCGGGATTCGTAGTCTGATAAAAATATTGAATTTTGAAATTAATTTATTCTAGTAATAGTCTAGTAATAGTACTTTACATTTTACGTTATAAATATATGAAAGTTAAAGTTTAAACAAAGTATTGTATTTAAGTAGTGTTGTAATAGTCATGCAAATCTCATAATGATTTTCTTTTGTTAATAAAAGTAATATGTTTCTGTATTGAATTTATAATTAACCGTTTAATAATAATTAAAGGCACTTTTCATAATTCCTCATATCTCTTCTATTTCAGATAAGAAACGATGTTAGTACCCGTAAATAATTAAACAATAGTTATCTTACCGATATATTTTGCCGAGATTAATCTTCAAACTTGATGAATATAAAGTTGTTATACTGGGTATCTCATCTTCTCCTAAAGTATACATCTTATAAAATAAAAAAAGGAATTATTATTCGCCTTTAAATTGAATAATATAAATAAGCTTTTTTTAATCCTCACCATAGAAGTTAATAACACTTGGAACTTAAGAGTGCCTCGCTTTTTTTTCATATTACTGATCATTGGATACGGTTTAGGATTCCTAAAATATTATTTAAATATATTTTCTTTTATGATAAATGTTTTTTACTATTCGTTATGGTATCTGTAATTTAGATGCTATTTATATGAAAATATTAAAAAAAAATCAAATCAGCTTTACGCTGTATCAGACACACACAGCAGGGAGGCAGAGAGAACCTAGTGTTAAGACACTCCGTTCCCCACTTTTCGCCAAGTTCTGAAGGCATGGAAATATTTTGGTTGCATCATTTTATTTTAATTTTTTTAATTTTCCAATTCATAAGAAATATTTGATTTATTCAAAAAAATACTTATTCCTAATGTCTGCAATAGATGTAAAATGCCATTTGAGGACTACAAAACCTTACATTGTCATCTATCATTAATCTGGACTTGAACCCACTATAATTACTCGATACAACAAAGCTACTAGATTAATATGTAAATCATTCAAATGACTTTTAATAAAATATCAAATTGAGGCCAGTCGTGGCGCAGGGGCACAATCTGTGACTGTAAACGCGACTACTTGTAGGTTCAATCCCCTACTCGAGGAAATAAAATATTTATTTAAATGTATATTTTCATTTTTTCGCTGTGGTGTCGAAATAATGCGCGGCGTTGTATCCTGCCACTTAGTACGCAATGCCTCCAAAATTCGAAAAATACAGAACGGAGTCTCTTAACACTAGGTTCCTTCTGCTTACCCTACTGTGTGCGGGATACAACGTGAAGCTGATTTTTAATCAAGTGGTAAATGTGTACTTAGTCTGTATAGAATTGATTATATAGCAGATTCCAAGATCTGTCTCTATGGGTTGAAAATATTCGCAGCAATTAAATTTTTCATCGTTATATGAGCAGTTTTGCAATATCTTTGGGCAGGAGCTTCGAACTAGCTGGGCAAAATAGCTATAATTGGAATGCGGGCACAGCGGACTCTGGACTTTTGACATGAAACACACTTCAATTAAACTATAGGCAACGCCCTGGAAGTAAGCAATATCTTTAAGGACATCTTCAAGGTCCAAGAGATGGCTTGGTGTCCATATTCTGTAAAAAAAGGTTTCGTTTACAGCTGTAAAGCTCATATCATTTAATTAATTTTTATATATTTTTTCGTCTTGTGTTAATTCTTTAGTCTTAAAGATTGAAATAAGTGAGTAATTTTTAGGGTTCCGTACCTTTTAAGGAAAAAGAAACTTTTAGAAGATCACTTTGTTATCCGTCTGTCAGTCTGTCTGTCAAGGGGCTTTATTTCAGAAAAGCTTAAAGATATCGATTTGAAATTCTAATCCTATACTCAGATCTACGGTCTCATGGTTTACATTTACTTAAAAAAGATAGGCCGTTTATATTGCAAAAAACGCATATTTCGTTACTATAAAGAGAATACAAAACTATACGTTTGTGGTTAAATCCCAAAAAAATAATAAAGGCTCTGGCTAAGCTAAGATTATATTTCAGAACAAGCTCGAGACATGCAATTTTTGTACGGAACCCTTGGTGAGCGAGCCCGACGGGATTTTTTAATTTATATAGCATTTTAAAATCACATCCGACGAACAATTATTCGATTAATTATGGATAATGATGGCGAATAGTAATGGGTGATGGGTGATAGATGGCGGAGGAAGAGTGGCAGGTTAATTGACGAGTGATGAATAAAGAACGACCTATATCAGATGATGGATTTGGATGCCTTACGGACGGATATACATTATTGAGTTCTTATATTAGATTGACGTTAAAGATTGAAAATGAAGTACCTCGATTGGTTATTGGCAAACAATACTCAAAAAACAGATTGATATATCAAACTATGATAGCAATTTATGGATTAGGATTGATTATTAACATCGGGCGTTAAAGACAAATTTTAATGTAGGATAGATAATAACGCATTACTTGAGTACTTACGTGTCAGACACGTTATAGATTTTTTCATCATTCGACAGTTCGCAGATGGCCACTGTTGGCAACTTAGTTTCCCAATCAGTGTAAGTAGTTTCTACGCCAAAACTAATAGGACTTTGGACAAAGGCATTCCAGGCTGATATAATGAGGAGGGCCGAGCCATACCAAGACAGGACGATAAGTCCTACCCAGAGCCACCTAATGGACCAAATATTTAAAAGTAAATTATTTCTTTTCCTAAGCTATCAGTTCTTATTTGCGTATATGGCTTTGAGATCTCACAAATTAACCTTGGATACGTGTCTAAACCAAACCCAAACCAAACACTAAAAAATTTTATATTATATGAAAATTAATATTATATATTGCTTAATGTAGATATGTATTTGCAAATCATACCACCTCTCAGTCCAATGTTTTGAATCGTCAGCAACGAAATGGACTCCAGCAAATGAGCAATTAGAACAATATTCTTTTATATGTGATCTACATGAAATTGGCGGCATTTTATATTAGCACAGATTAAAAAGAAATTAAACATTGAAACAAGTGTACTCGGAATTGTAATACAGTAACTATTAAAATAATTTCTTGTATATTGTGCAAGTCAATTTATATTTTATATGATAATTATAGCATTAAGCAATATCGTGCAATATAGTGAAGTACAGTGGCGTTGAAGGTTATGGCAATTACAATGGATTAAAAATTAACTAAGTGCCTACGTATACGTAGATATGGTAACGCTGTTGTGGCACAGTAGGGGCAGACTGTACTTGAAAGGTACTGATTGAAATCTCTGTTGTGAAAATGATTGTTTTTATAAAGAATATTATTAAGGTAGGTTAGGTAAAGTTGGGTTTGGTAGCCTAAGGTGGTTACAGTTAAGGAAAGTAGGAAGATGATGCAAGGTAGAAAGAGATGGTTAAAAAATTAGTAAAAAATATAAAAATAATCAAAATATGCTTAAACAAATTATAAACAGGGTCACAAGGACGTGACTGTAACGCGAAGGTTGTAGGTTTGATCCCCACTTCGAGTAGTAAATTATTATTTATTAATATTTAATTTCTTCGCTCTGTCACCAAGCCAAAGGCCGGCGTTGAGTGTCTTAACACTAGGTTCGTTAGTAGTTACTGTGAGTACATACGAATTAGTATTTTACGAATGGGCAATTATAACGACTTATTAACAACACAATTTTCTTGTAGGAAAATAGCTTATTAAAACACAATATTTAAATTTATACTATTTAATATTAAAACTATAAATTTCACATAAAATTTTGAGATTCAAATGTTCAAGTCGTAGGATATGTTTAAAAATTAAGTAAGTAACCTAAATCAATTTAGTATTTATTTTTTATATTATTTATTTACAATGTACAAATTGTATAGTTTATACTAAATATATGATTATTTACGTTATAAATATTGCAGTAAATCAGGGTTGAGTAACAATAATGGGTCGTGGCTCCTAAGATGGTTGTAATTATACTGGGAAGGATATTGATTGGCTACTTGGTGGCGTCCTATTAAACCAGCGTGGGTCAAAATATTGTAGATTTCCTTCCGAGACACGTTATCTGCTTCTCTTTCAAAGACCTGAAAAATAAACAGGGATTAAATTAAATATATTTTATTATTTATCTAAATATTAATAGTTGAAGTATCTCAAAAGAGATGTGGATTTTTTTTCTTGTTATGTATTATTTTTCAAGTAACTATAAAAAATTACAATTACAATCTCAAACAAATGAATGAATGTTTATAGAAATTATAAAAAAATAATCACCAGTTTTTCACCATTATGCAGAAGACTGGTTAACTCTAAAGTTTGCAATAAGTGAGGATTTCTGAGCGCTGGACTCCTTTGGTGAGGTGGTAACAGCTCTTCAGCTCGCCGAACAGCCACCACCGCTGGATGCGGTGGAGGGATGCAGCCGACTAAAGCTGTACTTGCTAGGAATATTAGCAATATGCTGGACGTCATATTGCCTGAAATTTTAGTTATAATTCTTTTTTTATTTAACTAGATTGCCATAAACTTTAAATGATATAAATTTGGAGTTATTTGTAGTATTAATATTTTTGACTTATTTTTTTCTTAATATACCTAGCTGTCAGTTTTGTGGTATATTTAAGCAAAAATTATGCACATAATGCATTATAAATATAAAATATTATTATGTCGTACATTATATTCATTTCGTATTTATTTTTTAATATAGACTAATTTATTAAATACAATTGGTAGATATAACTTATTTACTCACTAAAGGCTTAGCAAACCATTTTTGCATTACTTAAATAAAAAAGACATCACGAAAGAAAAAGTAATTTATACAATACACCATAATTATACAGTTATACAGTTAACAGTGTGGCCGTTATCGTTGACAACTGGGATTTCTGATTTTCAACATTTTAATTAAGATTAATAAATGATCTCAGTTTTTCGTGTGTTCTATTATCAACGCGATTTTTGCACAATTATGGTTGCTAAAATTTAATAGTCATAAATTAAGTAAACGAGATTTTTTTTTATCATATTAAAACACTACTAGATATATATATTTTTTCAGCTTCACGCTGTATAGGCATAGCAGGGTAGGCAAAGGGAATATAGTGTTAAGATACTCCGTTCCCCACCTTCTGCCAGTTCAGCATTGCGTGTTGAATGGCGGAACTCAACGCCGCGCTTTCCCTCGACACCAGAACGAAGAAATGAAAATATAAATGTAAATAAATATTTAATTTCCTCGAGTGGGCATCGAACCCACAACTAGTCGATTTTACAGTCACATTTTGTACCCCTGCGCCACGACTGGCCTGAATATATGTATATTAATTACTTAGTACATGTCTACTAATAACTTAGTAAACAAAGTTCATAACAGCATTTAAATTTGTATCTTGTATAAATTATATAATGAAGAAATCACGAACGCCACCAAAAATAAATGCAAAAAAAACATGTTTTGTAAACAAAAGTATTTATGTGAACGTTATCAAGACTTGAACAATACGCCAAGGCTAAGGTGACCTTACTTTCAAATGCCCATCAGAATCATCATTGTGACCCCAATTTCAGATTTGCTTATACATATGTTATAAAAATATTTTTATCTAGATTAAGTAATTTTTTGTTTGTCCGTAGTGGCGCAGTTGTTATGTTATGTTATACATAGAACGTGATAATTCTAGGTTTAAATTTCTCTCGGGGAAATATTTACATTTGTAACAGTTCATTTATTAAGTGTGACTTTTGTGTTGGTTAACCACCAAAGTGTCATGTTTCGTTTCGTCACGCATACAATGTCTTCTTGTCTTTCTTCAAATAGGCGGAAGGTAGCGATTGAAGTGATATATTATTATTAGATTCCTTTCACTAAACCCGCAAAAGAAGACTATCATCTTGTGAAAAATTATGGTAACTTGTACAACTTAAAAATTTTGTTAATATTCATTTATTAACAAATTTTATATGAAATGTTTACCGTAATATAATTTAGTAAACAAAAAAAATATAGCAGATATAATAAAAAAAGTTGTAATTTTTGTTTAAAAAAATAATTAAAATAGTTAATGTATGATCATGAAAAAAAATTATATATATTTTATTAATGGGGAAGCTCTATTTTGATAATTAAAATTTGATCAAATTGCAATTCCTAAAAAAAGGATATTCCTTTATAAAATGGTATTTAAATCCATTACATATAAAGAATAGAGTTTTATGTCGGGACATATATAAATGCAAATGAAATTACAAGAAGAATAATAATAAAAATGAGTTATGAAATAGAGGAAATCGTGAGCCACAGTCAGTCAATACAATATTCAAATATTATTTGCGTGCTAGAAGCTATTTTAGCTATCTATTATAATTGGTATATGATTATAATCTAAAGTATCATTTATATACATAATAAATATAAAATATATGTGTTATATCATACAAGCTTACCAACATTTATAACAATTACCTAAACAGTGTTAATTTAAAATGTAAAGTACGTACTGTATTCTGTAATTGTAAAATGCAATCCCTTTGTTCTAAATAATTCACTTTACACAAATCATTCACACACAAAATGATATATAAATTGAAACTATAAGTATTAATGCAATTAAAGCACACAGACCGAAGCGTTTTAAGTAAATGTCTTCAAGTTAAAGTTAAGAGAACGTTACACCCACCACCGGGCACCCAGCATTGCTGTAATACACGAACGAACCTTCAATTCTATGAGTAATTTTAAGCTGTGCATTAATTTTAGTATTAAAATTAGTAAAACATAAAAGGATTATTGTTTTATCAAATTAATAATACACACTATTTTTCATCCTGTGACTTTTGTTGGGCTCTACAATATATTATAATAATTGATCTGGAATATACATATTTTTTTAAATGTGTATATTTTTAATTAAAAAGAAATAAGAGCGCTAAATAATTAGGTGTTAATAATGACAATATATTAATAATGAAAATATATTTTTTAATATTCATTGTTTTTTCAGGGTTCCGTACCGTTTAATGAAAAACGGGACTTTTATAAGATCACTTTGTTGTCCGTCCATTTGGCTGTTTGTCTGTCTGTCAAGAGCCTTTATCTTAAGAACGCTTGGAGAGTTCGAGTTGAAATTCAAACCATATACTCAGACCTACAGTCCCTTGATTTCCTGAAAAATCGTATTTCTACTTTTACTTAAAAGATATGGCCGTTTTATCGTAATAAACGCATATTTTAACGCTATGAAGGGAATCAAAATTAATAAGGTTCTTCCGGTTGACCTAGAATTATGAAATTTGGCAGTTAGCATCTACAGGTAGTCTGAAAACTATACAATTGAGGTTAAATTTTAAAAAATATTAACCTTAAAGGGGGAAAAAAATTGCATTAAAGCTAGTTCTAGTGAGGTATCAGATTAAAGAGCTCTGGCTAAGCTGAGCTTGAATTTCAGAAAAAGCTCAAGAACTCCAATTTTGTACGGAAGACTCGGCCCGACTCGCGCTTGCCCGGTTTTTTTAAAAAAATACTTATCATAGGATCGTGATTAGAGCCCGTTTCATATTTCTATAATATGTACTTACACTATCTAGCTGTAAATGTTTCTGAGTTTCGTGTACGTGTATAATTTTAAAGCGTTTATCTGTTTTATTATGAGCACATATTTGCACGTGTATTCTACAATACAAATACATTTTAGTAAATAAAGAATACTTATAATTATTAATAAGCCTACTACTGTATTTCTTTATCTGTATATATATGTATACTACATTGATATCTATTTACGCTCTAAGGCACTGGTTCCCAACCATATCAGTGGTGCGCAGAAGCCTCAAAACGGTCCGCCAACAATTTAAATTTAAGATGGTGAGGCGAAGTTTTTGTTTGATTATCACAGTTAATTTTTATTATACCTACAGTTTGGGAACCTCTGCTCTAAGGGGGTCTCGAACGAAAACTCACAAGGACTGAGATCTGCTTACTACTTAGGGCCAGCGACTGGTACGATATCTACTCGAGGTAATGAAATATTTAATATTTTTATTTCCTTGCTGTTGTGTCAAGGCAAAGCCCGGTCTTGAGATCCGCTACCTACCCTTCTTCATGCGGGATACAGCGTGAAGCCGGAAAATAACTACAAAAAAAACTCCGTTTTAATAATATTTTAACAAATACTAGACACATTAAAACTTACACAAATATCTTAATCAAAATGATAACACATACTTATGAACATTTTAAAATAATGTATACTAATTCGTATTCAAATATTGAAATTACTTTCACAATACAATTTTATAGACTCAAAAACCCATTTTAATAACATCACATGACAGCATTAGACCATTGACCTAGTCTTTAGTGAAACAAAAGTTACGTAAACGCTATAATCTCATGGCATGTCTTTACTCGTGTTTAATTTGAAAAATAAATGATTTTTTAGCATTTCCATCTTAAAATGATAGAGAAACAGAATTGTAACACTCTGTTCTCCATACAATTATAATTAATTTTATAATTAATTGATTTGATTTTATTTATTGTTTTTGAACAAAGAAACCTTACATAATATCACACTAATAGATGAACAATATTTCAAAAATATTTATGATTACAAGTAATTTTACAAATTCGATTTTGTGAATATATTAATACTATAAAATGCAAATGAAATTGCGCAAGAACTCGTGACCGGCGCCGGTAGAGAAAGGATATGGACGAGATCATCTGACGCTGTACACATAATAAACACTCAAGTTCTAGTTAGTTCCTTATAAATTTAAAAATATTTTATTTTATCAAATCAAATAAAATCAGTTTCACGCTGTATCCTGCACATAGCAAAGCAGGCAGAGGCAATCTAGTATTAAAACACTCCGTTCTCCACTTTACGCCGAATTCTGGAAGCTTTGCGTGTTAAGTGGCGGAACTCAACGTTGCGCTTTGTCTCGACATCAGGGCGAAAAAATTATAATATAAATTTAAATAAATATATTTCAATTCCTCGAGTGGGGATCGAATCCACAACGAGTCGATTTTAGTGACAGCTTGCGCTCCTGTGCAACGACTAGCCTTTATTTTCTCTATATTTTGTTTTTAATTTTATTCAATGTTGGTTCAATTCTCTCTCTTCTTAATTTTGCTCTACTTATATGTCAGCCACGCATAATAAATAGAACAATAAATAAAGCAAGTAAATAAATAAATAAAGCTAAATAAATAAAACTGATATGATTCATAATTTCTATAACACTTGCTTGCACCAAAAAAAATAATATTTACTATAACAATTTTACTATAATAAAGACATTTAATAAAGAGGAAGTTAGAAAGTTGGGCCCTTAACCAGGATTACAACAACCTGCATCATTACGACACCTACTAAGTCTTGTTTTTGTTATGTTCTTATTAAAGTTGTTTTTTATTTTTTTTTATCAGCTTCACGCTGTATCCCGCACACTGCAGGATAGGCAGAGGGAACCTAGTGTTAAGACACTCCGTTCTCCACTTTCTGCCCAATTCTGGGTGCATTGCATGTTGAGTGGCAAAACTCAACGCCGCGCTTATCCTCGACACCAGAGGGAAGAAATGGATATATAAATTAAGTAATTATTTCATCTCCTCGAGTGGGGATCGAACCCACGTCCAGTTGGTTTTACAGTCACACTTTATGCCCCTGCGCCACGACTGGCCACATTAAAGTTGTTTCGAATAATATTTTTTGTTTTGACCATAATTACAATTATAATATATAAAAGTTTTTAATAATTCTTAAATTAAAAGTTTTCAATATAACATACATCACTCTCATGTGGTGTAAATACTATTAAGTCTGTTTGATTTTTAAATCAATAACTAAAAAACGATCAATCACAGTATTTAACCCGACATCAAGGCACGATCTTATCATATAATAGAATATTTAACAACGACAGTTAACCGTCTGCTTCGAAATAAAAAAAATGGCTTCAAAATGTCACAATAAGTTCAAAGGTGTTCTCGAAAAGACTTGCTTATTGTTCAACAAAATGGTAAACTCGAATTCCCATCATTCGCCATACGCAACGGCATACCGCAGACGATTCCAAAAGAAGATTGTGAAACCGACCAAAATGGAGACATTGAAACTAAGTTTTAAAACAGTTAGTAAAGAATATTGTGCGGAGTCATCCATATGTGGACTCAAGCATTTGGTTGACGACAATACATCATGTTGTGAACGGTACGCTTGTGAAAGTAATTGAGAAGTGAACTGATGTTAAGGTTGTTTCTTGCTTAGGCCTGTTCCGCGCAAATACGTGTTTTAGAGTAGATTTAATGTTACTTAACATATTATCTAATGTTGTCACATAATTGTATAGGAACGTACGTTCATGTATGCGAGCGTATAGTATACGTGTACATTACACGGTGTTTTAAAAATAATTTTTAAAATATTTTATCTCAATTTTAATGAGATTTTTGATGTTGCAGTTATATCTTCATATCTATGTATGATTTAATATTTTTTTAAATATAGGCGAATATTTATAATAAAATGAAACATTAGGAAAATTTATATTTTTTTCTTAAATATATGATTTAGATTCATAAAAAAATAAGAAAATTATAACTTTTAATTTTTTTTGTGAATATATTACAATTTTAAGAGTTCAGAAGATCAAGCTCCATCCCTTTATTTTATCTTAAAATTTAGTACACATTAGAGTTAACACGTGCCATTTATCAATATGATATACATATATATTATTTTTATATTTTACAGAGTTTTCTGGATAATAATAATGATCAGCGCCTTGGTGTGCTCCGTGTCGTTAGTGTTTATAACGTTCAGGAGGTATTACCGCGCTCCGCTAGTAACTACACAGATGCCCGAGGGAGTGTCTGTCAGTAAGATAATTTTCCCCGCAATTGGAATATGCACCAATAACAGAATTAGCAAAAGAGCGATAGTAGACCTAGCGAGAAACTTGTGAGTTTCAAAACTTTATTTTTATTGAATCGTAATTTATAGAGTTCCGTACCTTATGAAGTACTAGGATCACTACCACAAAAAAAACTAAATTTTACAAATTTGTTGGGATAATTTTAGGAAATTTTCTGTTTTGTCTACACACGCTGGGTTAGGTTAGTCAAAGTTCAATTTGTGAGCGTGAATTTCAAAACGTTCCACAGCTTAACTCTATGGGGCACATTTTGGCCATTTACTCAAAAACTACAATTACTATTATCACCAACTACTTCGCTGGGATCACCGCGTCGTCCACAACGTTCCTGCAAAAATTCAGAGCTATAAGTCTAGGAGGAATAGCATTACAACGAAACACTTTTGACCAGTAAGAGAGGAACCCTATGGATCGGTCAACAAAGTGACTCAAGGTCACTAGTGATCCTAGGTCACTTTGTTGTCCGTCTGTTAAGATCATTTATGTCGAGATCGTGTTGAGCTATCTAGCTGAAATTCATATCCAATATTCAGGTCTATGGGCCCTGGCAGCTTAAGTTTGTCAAGTTTTGCAAATTGTACTTCCTGTTGATATACAATTCTAATGATTTTATGGAACCATCGGTATTTTAGTTCAATTTGCATTTAACGGTTTTTTATCAAATTAATCTGTTTTATACATTTTATACAATTAGACTACAAGAGGAGCGCAACCAAAACTATACTGAGAAACAGATGCTATCATTACTCCTTGGTCTGGGTTTGTTATATAACCAGTTGCCGATGAACAAGAAGCAGGTGCAACCTATGAAACTCCACCGTGCTTTAGGCGATTATGACGTCAACGAGCTTATGAGAAATGTTAGTACATAATAGTTACTGGATTGCTAATTTTAAGCTTTTATTGTGAATCTCTTTCATCATGTCGTTTACGGCAATCCCAGTCCAAACTCCAAACATGGCTGTATTTTTATGAATATAAATATATATGATGCCATTATTACAGCATCCTAAATATGATTTCTAATAGATTAGATTGTGTATATGTAAACCATTGTTGCTCCATTTCGAGTGGGATGGAGAAGCAACTTAAATACTAACATAGACTTTTAAGCTTTTTCTGTTACTAACAAAATGAGTCATAATTTTATGTTACTTGATATATAAATAAATAAATAAATAAATAAATAAAATAAATAAATTATTATAACTTAAATTATTTAAAAAAACATATTTATGCAGGAAGTGCCAAAAAATACTATTATTTATTTGTAGCCAAATAAATGTCATAAATAAATATAAAGCGATAACATAATTTAATTCTGTATAGCTAACACCCAGATGTGAAGATCTACTAATGAGATGTGCTTGGAATGAGAAGCCTATGACTTGTTCGGAACTTTTTGATTTTCGCCTAACAATGAATGGATATTGCTGTACGTTTAATTATTTGCGTCAGTCTGATATTACGTTTGAAGAGTAAGTTATATTTTTCCCCCAGTAACTAAATTATAGAATGGTTAGAATCGTGGATATATGTATTTGTATTTTACTATTTTAAATACATGTTTTCTAGAAAAAATAATGGATCTCGTAGCATGGATATGTATAAATATGGAAATAAGTCCAATTTTGATTTCGACCAAGGTCTGAAGGTTTTAATGAAATTAAATGAAAGTGATGACTTTTACTACAATATGCCTCTGCAAGGAGCTCAGGTACATAATATATAATAGGTACGTTGTTTTAATAAATTAATCTGTAGGAATTTGGTTAAAGCTTTTTTTTGTATTTTTTTTTATTTCAGTTGCAGTTTTCTGATGCCTACGATTTTCCGGACGCACCAAGTGGTAGTTTTGCTATGCAAATTATTAGTCCAAACGTTCAAGTAAGTAAATACAGTAATCTGCATCTATTTTGAGATATTCTTATAAAAAATCTATTTTATAATTTCTTAGAAACTTACTTTCGTAAGTTGTTTAATTCACTTTCTTTAGATGACAGTTATGGTCACTGCAAGTTTCACCGAAGCTTCTCGAGACATTCAACACGTACCGGTTAAGCTTAGAGGATGCTTATTCTACGATGAGTCTTGGTATTTACCTTTCTACACTCACAGCGATTGTTTACTAAAATGTAGAATGCTTTTTTTACTGGAAAAGTGTAAATGCACACCTTTTAATATGCCAAAAATGATTAATAAAAGAACATGTGATATGAGAGATGTGGCGTGCCTAAAAATGTTTAATGGTAAGACTAAAGGAACGCAAGAAATTATTAATATAAGTTATATTTTTTATGTCATTCATTTGTTATAAAACTTTTAGCCCAATCAACTACAGTTCGACCCAATGTGGATCCAATACCACCAGAATTAGAGCTAGATATAGTACATGGTGGTATTGATTGCCCCATGTGCTATCCCAGTTGCTCTAAAACAGCTTACAGTTATGACTTTACTAATGTCAAAATTTATCCGGATTACCTTAATACAGTTCCCGACAGCGACCGTATCAATTGGTTGTAAGTATAAATTATATGAAATTTTTTTTTTAAGGAAACCGAAAGATTTTCTCTTTTACAATTTTTTACTTATATGTATATTTATATTTAACTCTTTGAATTTTTTTTTTCAAATGCTCATTTCAATTTTAGATAAACGTGTTATCTAACGAGATAAAATATCTATATCACATGATATTTGTTCGCTTACCAGTTCTTGGTATAAAATAAATAATTCTAAACATTACAAGGTTACACATTTTTATATATTAAAGGTACAAAAAATAAATAAACGAAGCAATAAAAAATAGTATAAAATTTTAATAAAAATAAATAGCACAATCGTTACATATCTAACTAGTTGATTATTTTATCGACGAATTTCGAAAGTTCTAAATGCGCATTTATTAATTGAGCTTTCGTTCTTAAAGTTAGCTTTTTCTATTTTAGATTTTGGACTGCCAACTTTTTCAAGCCACAATTTCATATTGTCTATGGCTTCCCTACGACCTTGCATTTGCCCTACAACAGTTCCTTGGGCAGTGTTCATAACCCATCCTTTAAGTCCCAAATCCATTGCTTTTTTCTGTGAATGCTTCCGGAAATATACACCTTGTACTTTACCAAATACTTCAAAATCAGTGCTCATTAAATTGGTTTTCTTAGTTGAATCCATTTCAAAACAATTTTTATTGAAAATATACGAATAAGTTAATGATTTGCGTTGTTACCCTACAATTGTTTACATTTTGACATTTATTTTCGTTGTTTTAGAAACGGTTCGAAGACTTGTAAATATTTCGGTTGCCAGGCATAGCGCTGACGAGTACAGAATATTGAACAATATTTTTATAAAATTAGTTGTTTGCTACGATACAGAGTGTTTTTGTCATCACCACTTTAAATGAAACCACAGTTTTAACTACTCTATAAAACCTAATACAATTAAAACAATCGATTTTTTTCCAAAAATGAAAAAGTTATTTTTTCGAATAAAATAATTCATAAAATTATCGTTGTAAAATAAAACGCTATTTTTCAAGAATGACGCATACATACACAAACCTTTTAAAGCGATAAAAGCCTCATTCACGAAATCGAGTCGTAGGTAATGACGACGGGGTTGATTTGCGTAAAATAGAACGAGAGATAGTCGTTCTAGTATGTTTTTTGAGAATGAGAAGTGGCAGATCGGCAACGCTTAGTAGTATTTTTGTAGTAGTAGGTGTTTACGTTATTGGCATCTTTCTATTCGTAACTACGTCACACGAAATCCATACCTATATTATAAATTCGAAAGTAACTCTGTCTGTCTGTCTGTCTGTGCCGCAATCAGGGCCAAACCGCTAATTCAATTGTAATAAAATACTCATACAGAGATACTTGAGGGTCTTCGGATGAACATAGGTTACTTTTTTTTCTCATATTTGTAATATTGTCGATATATACTAATATATTAAAATATTTTTCAATTTGACAGGCAATTTATTCCGCCATGTTAATAACAAGCGACCGTTGCAACGGTTTGCAAAGTTTATTTGTTGTTATAAGCAAACGTCACCCAAAATGAGCTTGCTTAACGCATACATGGCGTGCGCCGACTCAACCTTATGAGATACATAAAAATAATGTTTTACAAAAATATTGTCCTTTAAGTAATGTTTAAAAAAGTCCGCGATACACATACCATATTTATCTCTGAAGCTTGAGCAAAGTAACACAGTAACAACAAGTAACCATTTTAATTAATTTACTT
>JAATLQ010038601.1:0-29902 GCA_013421005.1 Heliconius erato x Heliconius himera
TGCGAACGCGCCGAATCGCCCCACGTACACACGGACTATTGTATATATCCGGGTTTACTTCGGCATTTCTTAAAAAATGGTGTATATGTCTTTATGTACGTGAGAAAATTGGGGTAAAAAACAATGTTTTTGATGAAAAAAAAATATTACAAGATAAAACATGGAATTCTAAGTTGAATTATGTAAAAAAACGATTTTGGCAAAAATGCAGTTGTCTTCATGTTCTTTGCTGCCGTCGACATATCAATTGTTTGTGTGAACTTATAAGAATTCTGCTTGGCTTACTCTATAGTTTTCTTGTCGCTTATGTTGAACTGTATTTTGGTTTCGTTTGTTTTTTATTAGTACAAGAGTTATAGTAAAGAGCTATAGCAAAGTAAAAATATATGACAAATAATATTCTAAAACTTTAAAAACCAGATATTTATTACAAGTTAAAACGATAACATAAAAAACTATAAAAATATCAAATAAAGAAAACTAAAGAGCAATCTTATATATTCAATACCAAGGTCAATGGTATTTGAAGAAGTCATATTAATGTAAAGTGACTTTTTAAACTTATAGTCGCTCTTAGGTTAAGTAGTTGATAAGCTGGCAAATTTTCTACCAGTTTAATATGAATTAAAGAGTAATGGACGTTTCTGGGAGCAGCCGATTATTAAATTATATGTTTATATGAAGTAATAAAATTCGTGGCCAGTCATGGCGCAATGGCACAAGCTTATGGCTGTAAACACTACTGTTGTGAACTATTTTGGGTTCGATTTCCTCCACTCTAGGAAATGAAACATTTAATATTTTCATTACTTCGCTCTATTGTCAAGGTTAAGCGCGGCGTTGAGTTCCTCAACAGCGATGCCTCGAAAATTAAACGGAAAGTGACGGGAGGGGAGTGTCTTAACAGTCAGCCCCCTGTACCTACCCCGCTATATGCGGGATACAGCATGAAGATAAAAAACCCCCTGTACCTACCCCGCTACATGCAGGATACAGCGTAAAAAATATCACCGCTTCAGTAAACATGAAGAATAAACTAAAGAAATTAAACAAAAACTTAGTTTTATATGCAACAGAAAAGGCATTGCCGTAACGACCAACACATTTTAAAGAGTCCAAAACACGACGAATGAGACATAAGAGTAAAAAAAATCGTAATTCCCACCAGCTCTAAAGGCGCTGTAAAATAAATATACTTTTTGTGGGACGTCGTCTGAATGCGAAACATTGTTAGTGAAATGCATTCTGACTTATAGTTCGAGGGGTGGTTGAATATTTTTTTACAAAATCGACCTACATAAAATAATATTTTTCTTGTATATTTGTATGGATTTGTTTTTATTTTTCAGCTTGCACTGCCTTTATGTGAGACGAATTTGATTCGACACCACGTGTTTTCTTACTATAGCGGAAAAACAAAAATAATTTACATATGATCGAAATTACTGCTGGTCTTTATTATACAATCCTTACAATTAATCGCTCTTCCACAGATTAATATGACAAATACGTAACACATTTTTTATTTTTTTTCATCTCAATTAATTTTCTGCTTTTACGAAATATATATCTGTACATCATGTAAAAGCATCAAAAAACAGGTAAAAAATATAGCCATTATCCATTCTGAGATTTATATCTTATTTTCTTGTTCATTTCATGTTCTTATTATTTCCACCTGATTATCATGTGGTTGTTTTATAGTATTTAATTTTTAAAAAAGCTTACAATTTGCTGTAATTGTAAGGACGAGATATAAGGCAATCATTGCTGAGTCATACGCCCAATTATGTATATTCTCCGAATAATATTTTTTTGTATATATGAATTTATAAACAATTGTAATCAAACCCAAAACCATTTTTTAATTTTTTTAATTTATTAATGATCTACAAGCTGTATGTAGCTGGTCCACTTAAATTTATATTCTTCTTTGTAAAATAGATTATATATATATTTTTATATTTTATAAGATGATATTTAGCGCTTGTGAAATTATCTTTATTTGTATATTAATATTATAATTAATTACACGATTATTCGTCAAATAAGCCAACCCCTAAACTATAAAGCTTACTATTGTTGAGCATTCATATTCAAGTATAAGTAAAACTGTACTTTTACACGTCACAGTACTTGTTGTGTACAGGGTATGTCCTCACGGTATAAAATATAATGTGTAAACTTTAACGTTTTAATTAGAAATATTTTATTTTTAGTTATATTAAAAGAGGCATTGATTTGTGTGTGTATTTGATTCTTACTTAAATGGGAAACGAAGTGTCTTAATACTAGGTTCCCTCTGCTCCCGTACTCCGGTGGCTTATGGCGGAGCTTAAAGAAGGTTTTAGTGGGTAGTGTAGACGGCCTACGCTTGCGGCGTACCAGTAAAAGGGTTTCCCCGCGGTAAAAAAGTGAAAAAAGTTTTCCTCTGCCTACCCTACTCTATGTAAAATACAACTTGAAGCTATTATATTTTATTTTTAAACTGTGTATGTATAATAATTTTATATTTTAGAATTATTATTATTACAAAAGTTTCTAACATAGACTAAACAAAGCACAACTTCACATACCAAATGACTAAAACAAAAAGGTTTATCACAAAACGCGAATTACACTCAACGAAACACCACGCAAAAAGAAAAAGAGCCAGACAAAAGCGAAGTTCAAAGGAAAAATTAAGAAAATTTAACATGAAATAAAATTTTCCATACAGACTAAACTTAACGTACGAGAATACTTACCTTAATTCCCGACCACGGTTGGTTAGTGGAAGAGTGCTTAGATTTTTGAGAAAGGTTTTAACATTCTTTTTTACCATCTCTTTTACTTTTGCGAAAAGAGATTTTCTTTACTTTTTATTCTGGCGGATACGCAGAAGAACCAAGTGTTAGGACAGTCTGTTCAACATATTCTGCCTTTTTTAGGAACAATAGACATGTAAACACAAAACGTAGTAATGAGGCAAAGCTTGGCGTTGAGTTCGGCCACTAAACACGCAATGTTCCAAAAATTTGACGGAAAGTGGAGAACGATTGTCTTAATGGGGAACGGGGTGTCTTTACACTGGATTCTCAGTTTCCCCTTTGCCTACCCTGCTATATGCAGGACACCTTGTGAAGTTAAAAGTAGGATCGAAATCACAACCATCACGTTTATATCCAGATGCTATCCCACTATGCCCCGATGGTCCAATTTTATTTTCATTATTTTCTTTATCTTCACGTATTTCCCAATTGTTCTTGTTTTACAAAAGATAGAAAGAAATTAATGTTAGGACGGCGTTTCTTTAACGCTTTCTACATTTGTTAGAAGAATTTCAGTTTTTTATGTCATTTCAGTGACAAAACATAATAGGGCCTAACATAACGCTGCAATTTGTCTAATCCAACGGTACAAACGAAAACCATTTTAACATGAACTTTTTGTACACAAAGCGTGGCGTTGAATTCCGCCATTCAATGTTGGAGTCTATTCGATGCTGGAGATTTTCAAAACTATCACTTTAAAACTATCTTCCTTATGCGTACCCTGCTATATTTGATTTCTTATCGGAATCGAATCCAGAATCGTACCATAAACAGTAACTAACTTATCTACTGCGCCATGAAGATATCAAGTTTTAATTTCATTTGAGGTCTGTAAACAAAGAAAGTCTTATAAAATAAGATAGCAAGGTTGCAAACGCCATTTGAATTTGAATACTTATTTAGTCTTTCGAAAGTTAGAAAGTGAAAGAGAAAGTAATTAACAAATGTTAATGTTTTCGGTCTATGTTTATTTAAATTGTAATTTTTTGAATGAAAAATCTAATAAAGTTAAAAGAAAAGAAATTTAAAAACACGCCTATAAATGGTGATATGCATTTTATGGGTTTTAAGTTTTTTTGGAGACGGATAGAAAGAAGTAAAGATGGAGCATCTTCACGCAATTTTGAGACATATAGTATTAAGTGGCGGAGATCAACGCCACTCTTTATCAACTACCACGATGAAGCGATCAAAATTCGAATAGGATTGTACAAATGTTGCCCCACTGCTCCACGACTGTCTAAAACCATCTCATTTTGATAAATTATAAATTATCCTATATATCACAAACATTTGTATATATTTTATTTAATTTATTCAGTTCATATCCCAAATTAAAATTCATACGTCTAAACAGAAGTTATGTAAATGGTGGACGGCACCAAGTCTAATATAAATTTTAACTTTCACAAAGGGTTTACGACTTTTCGTACAAATTTGTGTAATATTTATTAGTCATTTATATTTTTCATTTAAATTAATTTTATACTCAACATTACATAATCATATTAACATGATAATTAAATTTAAAAAAATGATTCTAAGTGGTCTATTCGATGCTAGAATATATTGTCCTGGAAAAATTTTCGAAAAAGCTATATTAGTCACTATTACCCATGACCCTCTAGACCAGGGGTTCCCAACCTTTTCTTGATCAAGGACCACTTTTACATCATTCTTGGAAGCAGGGACCACTATGCATGTAGGTATAATAAAAATGAACTGTGATAATCAAACAGAAACTTTGCCTCACCATCCCCAGTCATAAAATTAAAATCGTTCGCGGACCATATTTAGGCATCTGCGGACCACTGGTGGTCCGCGGACCACTGGTTGGGAACCACTGCTCTAGACAAATAAAATAAATTTAAACTTACTCTTACTTACGCTTAATATAAAAAATATCGAATTCATGAGGCATTGTGTATTTAGTCGCGGAACTCAACGCAGCGTTTTGTTTTATTACCAGATTATATTTTTATTAAAATTAATATATTTCATTATATACGAAAAAGAAATAACAAAAGTTTCAAAGTTACCTATGAACACCACACATCTTCTATAGGTAATTAAGTGAACTTTTCAGCTTCATTAGCATTCCTTGCACGAAAGTTCAACTTTTCAGCCAATCTCTCAGATTTTCACGCTAGTTTTCTAATGCCTCTAGGGCGAGGAACTTTATCTTCCAGCTTTTCAGTAACGTATGAAGCCGTAATTGTGAAGTTTGCTAGCTTAAAACAATTGTTAGAAAATTTTAATTTGTTTTCATTTGTTCTTATAGGTAACTATATGTATTTTTATACTTATTAAGGAAACATATAAAAGTGTGAACCCACGCCTCTTTGGAAACCGTCCGAAAGAGGCGCGGGTTCAAAACCCGCTACGTTTAAAGTTTTATGAGG
The DNA here is from genome assembly GCA_013421005.1 of Heliconius erato x Heliconius himera. NCBI lineage: Eukaryota > Metazoa > Arthropoda > Insecta > Lepidoptera > Nymphalidae > Heliconius > Heliconius erato x Heliconius himera. The sequence goes on from JAATLQ010038601.1 coordinate 5,216, forward strand.
TTAAGCTCGGCGTTGAGTTCTGCCACTCAACACGCAATGCCTCCAGAATCCGGCAGAAAGTGGGGAACGGAATGTCTTAACACTAGGTTCCCTCTGCCTACCCTGCTGTGTGCGGGATACAGCGGGATAAGCTAATTTTAAATATATGAATTTTTAGTTGTATTTGTTTCTTTTTTTTAACATTCGTATATGCATACACTTAGGTTTAGTCATAAAATATCTGTTTATTGCTATAATTATTCATATTCGGGGGAATCAATTGTACGCAGAGCACGACGTGAATTAAAAAATATAATATAAAATTAAAAATTAGCTTCACGCTGTATCCCGCACACAGCAGGGTAGGCAGAGGGAACCTAGTGTTAAGACATTCCGTTCCCCACTTTCTGCCGAATTCTGGAGGCATTGCGTGTTGAGGGGCAGAACTCAACGCCGCGCTTAACCTCGACACCAGAGCGAAGAAATGGAAATATAAATTTAAGTAAATATTTCATCTCCTCGAGTGGGAATCGAACCCACAACCAGTCGGTTTTGCAGTCACACCTCGTGCCGCTGCGCCACGACCGGCCTCCCAATATAATATGATGGATATTATATTTTTTTATTATGACGTTTTTTTAATAAGTGATATATTTTACTTCTAAAAGATTGTATATTCTGTATCACAATTCAGTGTATCGCTAGCTTAAAAAATCTACACGATGTTCTAAGGCATTGAATTAATGATTTTCAGACAAAGTAGATCTAATTCACAATTCATACACATAGCGATGCTCTCGAGTTGGAGTAACTCTAACAAACTGATTACACTATTCAATTATGTAAGTTAATGCAAAAGTTTTAAGGTTTTTTTTAGCTTCACGCTTTATCCCGCATATAGCAGGGTCGTGAGAAGGAACCTGAGAACCTATTAAAACACTTCTGTTCGTCATTTTCCGCCTAGGTCTGGAAGCGTTGCCTGTTGAGTGGCGGGACTCACGCTTTGTCTCCTTACCAGAACCATGAAATTAAAGTATTAAATATTTGGAAATAAATAATATGCGAAGTCAGCTTAGCTGATCGAATTCGCAATGAAGAGATACACAGAATGGCAGGTACTAGGGAGGATGAAGAAGAACGTGCTCAGTTGGTTTGGGCACTTCGAACGAATGAGTGATAAAAGGATTGCAAAAAAGATTTATGACGGAAAAATGAGCGGTAAGAGAGGTAGGAGGAGACTTCGCCGGACAAAAATACAGTATCAAAGATATTTAAAAAACATGACAACCCCCCGGAGGGCATATGAAGAGGATAGAGGATATATGAAGAGGTTGAGGACAGTGGACGACACGAAAGAGGTATGCAGAGACAGTAGCGTTTGGCGCTCCGTTCTGTCTGACTACGGGATACAGCGTGAAGCTAGATTAGACTAGATTATTTGATATGTGGAAATATAAGATACATTAGCTAACCAAAAAAATATAAAAGAAAGAAAATAGCGGAGACGCAGCGGCACACCATCTGATCTCGATTCTCACTAGGAGAATAAATATGGTAATTTTCTCGTTCTGGTAAAAAGACTAAGCGCGGTGTTGAGTTCGACCAATAAACTTAATTTTAAAGTGGGGAACGGAGTGTCTTTACACTAGGTTTTCTCTGTCTACTATGTGTTATAGAAAAAAGCGCGAATCTGTAAAAAAAACAACAAACTTTATAATTATAAAATAAACTAAAAATTATAAATTTCCAAATAACTTTTCACCAAGTTTAATCATTCTGAAAGTGCCAGAAACATTTAAAGTACAGCCTCAACGGAATCAGCTGAATCATAATTAAAATATAATTAGGCTATATCCACAAATACGAATCCGTTCTTTTGCTAATCGCCTCTAGTTAATAAGGCAAGCGTTGAAAGGCAAAATTAATTATTAACACCGAGGAAGCTAAGGATCTCGGTAATTAACCTTTTGTTTCTATGACGGCTCCCTACAATCTTGCCTCAGAGTAAAGAGGCACAAGCAAGTAGCAAGTGATTGATGATAAAGCAAAATAGTAATTTTAGGCTGAAAACATTCTTCTTATTGAAGAAAATTCTGAAATGGTTTTAAAGATTTATTATTATTTTTTAGCTTCACACTGTGTCTCGCGTATAGCTTTCTAATGATAAGACCAGAATGTCTCGTTCCTGACTTTATACCGAATTTTTGAAACATTGCGTGTTAAGTGGCGGAACTGCGTCGTTACCAGAGCGAGCAAATGAAAATATTTAATATTTTAATCGAACCCACAACCATTGTGTTTATAATAATACGCTTGTGATAATGGGCCACGACTACCTCAAACAAAGGTTGTTGCACAGATTTTAATAAAAAAATGTGTTTATGTGCACTTGACTTGTGCTTACAACCTGGATTTTCCTAAGAGACCAGTATAAAGTCACCGTTATGCAAAAAGTAAGAAAGTATTAATATTAAACCGTTTATCTTATATCTAGAAAAAAAGATAACCAATAAAAGATGATAGAGATCACAAAAATGGGGGGGCTATAAGAAAAAAAATTACTGGGCTTTATCACTAATGGCCTCTAAGCTTCATTAGGATTGAGGGATCGTCTTTATTAAGAGCTTTGATCACGTAACTGAGGAAATGACGCCGATTATCTTGTATGGATCAAAAATATTTTTTCTTATTATTATTGGTAGGCATCTTGTATTATTTAGGTGTTCACTGTAATAACTTATTAAGGATTAGAGTGGCCGTGGCATTGTAGGACAGTGTTTGACTGTAGTTACGATAATTGTGGGTTCGATTCCTATTCAGGGAAATGAATAATTAATAATTAAATTAATAATTAAATTATTTTCATTTGCCTCTGGTGGTCGACACGTGATGATATAAAAATTGGGCAGAAGATAGAGACTGGTGTGTCTTAAATAGTGTAAAGACCCTAGGATTCTATCTTCTACACATCCTGCTATATTATGCAGCTCGAAGCACTCTGTATAAAACACCTAATATTAAAAAAACTTATTATGTGTTACTTGTGGGTTTCGAAAAGTGACTCCTAATATCTAAAAAAATATATCGTGTACGTATGAGCATAAAGATAGTTAGTTACTTTTGTTCATATCTTAACCGATAGATAAAAATATTTCTATATGTTAAAACAAGTTGCTGGTCAGTTGGGTCAGCGCCAGCAATGTAACTGACAAGCAATTTTCTTATTCTCTGAACCAAAAGTGCGGATCGTATAGAATTACAATTGTTTTGAACGTGACGAACATCTTTTAGAAAGAATTTTATATTTTATATGAAAATGTTAGAATGAAGAATAACGAAATAAAAATGTAAAACGGTAGTCACGAAATTTTTTGCTGATACTAATAAATATTGAAATTTAATTAAATCAGCTTCACGCTATTATTATTATGGGAGGTTCCCCACTTCACTACGCCTTACCAAGTTTCAGTACTTTCAATTCAATTAAGTTGATATATCAAAATTCATGCTTATACTGTTTCTACTATACTATATTATTATATTAATTTTTATTCCATACGAAAGCGCGGCGTTGAGTTTTGCCACTAGGCACGCAATAGAATTCGGGAAAAAATGGGAAACGTAGTGTCTTAATCATCGATCAGCATCTGAACACTAGATTCCCAGATTCCCTGTGCCTAAAATGTGCGACCTATAAAGTGAAGCTATATAAAAAGTGAACCATTTTTATTATACGTTTCCTATGCGTTCTACAAAAGTTTGAATGAATTAAATTAAAAATTAAATTAAATCAGCTTCACGACGTATCCTGCACCAGCAGGGTAGGCAGAGGGAACCTAGTGTTAAGACATTCCGTTCCCCACTTTCTGCCGAATTCTGGAGGCATTGCGTGTTGAGTGGCAGAACTCAACGCAGCGCTTTGCCTCGACACCAGAGCGAAGAAATGGAAATATAAATTTAAGTCAATATTTCATCTCCTCGAGTGGGGATCGAACCCACAACCAGTTGGTTTTACAATCACACTTTGTGCCTCTGCGCCACGACAGCCCTCAAGTTTGAATGAATAATACGGAAAATAGGTTAACTCGACGATTAAAACATTTGATGCGAAAACAATTTCAACATAAATTCATACATGTAATTAATAATCAACATCCGTAAGCGTGTAACTGAAATGAAATATATTTTTTTAAATTTTCTAATAAAAACCTATAATTTTAAATAGAGTTTTAAATTTTAAGTCTATAGTAAAAAAGGTTTAATTTACATTGATATTTAGACTGTTACGTACGTTTAAGCCCTTCTATTGGTTGGAGGAACGCGTTATAAATGCAAAAGGTAAGTACTCAGGCCGAACTGTAAAGAAGTACGGTCTACTGCCGTCTCGAGTGGCTGTTGTTATAAACTTAGGGGTTAAATGTTGTAATTAAAACGATACTTTTCACATTTCATATTGTGAACCAATGTTATTTATTTTTGTTATTTATGTTAAGTTTTTTGTTTATTTTATAGGCCTTTCTCTAGGTTTTATAGGGTTTTGAAGAATTCTTGGCATGTAGACTTTTTATTAATATTTAGAATAAGCCGTCTATTTAAATATAAAATTCGAATACTAAATTGTGACGAAGCAAAAGTGAGGCGCTGAGTTCCGCCAACAACACGCAGTGTCAAGAATCCGGCAGAAAGTGGGGAGCGGAGTGTCTAAGCACTAGGTTACAGCGTGAAGCTGAAAAAAAACTATAATTTATGCAAAGATAGACGTTATCTCTTTTTTATTTATGGAACGTGTTTGGAATGCCTAAAATGTGGACTTTTAGTTGGCAACAGATAGTCTTCAATTACTATGTATTATTCTTTTTTGTACATTCTGAAAAATAAAATGGTTTGTTATATTAAGTAATTCATCGACATTTATTAACATTTGTGATATACAGATCGTATTATAAATTTCAAATATTACAAGCTGATTTTTTTTTAAGTGAACCACTATGTTAGGTGAAGGCATTAATGTATAATTTAATTACGAAACATAATTAAAAAAATATAAGCACTTCTTTGCCACTTAATTTTTTATATTCTTTACTTTTATGCTGTATCCTCTATATAGCAATGGGGCAGGGTTAAGCTACTCGTTTGTTTCTTCCGGGAATCGAGCCCAGTCTCGTCGCGTTTATGGGCAGATGCTATGCCGATGAGCCATGACGGCTTCATATTCAAAAACGAATTAAATTCAAAATACGAGCATGTTTCATCAAGGCTTTTAACTCTGGACTAACTTCGACACCAATTTTTGTTAGACGCGTTTCTACTGCACTCCAACACAAATACATACAAATACTCCCATTCGTATATTTTCTGTAGCAACAACAGTTTTTCGCTTTGTTTTATTTGCCTGAATGGAGGGAACTTTGAACACGCTGTATAGGGTTCCCGTCACCTTTATAAAAAGTCTTCACACTCGTTTTGCCAGACAGCTTTTATTTAGAACTTTTTTCTACAAATGTTGAACTTAAAAGCTTCCAACAGGCGTTGTGGGTTTCAATAGTGTATCTGTTTTTAAAAGCTATCCTATTAACGGTAAGTTAAAAAAAATCACAGGTAGGCATAAAATATTTTTTTCTTAATTATGTGATATTTTGCGTGTAGATTTAATCCCCCAACGAAGATAGAGGTGTGTTATTAGTTTGACATATTTGTGTATGTGTGTATATGTATGTTCGTCTGTGACACCGGAGCTCTCAATCAGTGGAATCAATTTTGATCTAGCTTTTCCGTTTAAAATAATAACTTCAACTTGACTTAATGTATTTTTTTGTTGACGAAAGGAACCCTATAAATTTTGATTACACGATGAAATTCACAAAAAATCCAGTAAATAAGATGCATAAACGTTGATATGTTTTGGGTTGCGTTGTTAGAAGTTTGATCTTTTTTGTGTTCTAAAGCACCGTAGACTTTAATACTCATGAAAAATACTCTTGACAGATGGACAGACGGACAACAAAGTGATCCTAAAAATTTCTTTTGAGGTACGGAACTTAAAATGTTCATCAAGTCAAGACCCAATATCTCAACCAAGTTCTTTTCTATTTATCCAATAAAATGCAAGAGACACGCGAGACACAATAAAATCTTCACTCTATAAAGGAAACGGAATGAAGCAATATTTATCATTCAAACCGAGATCTGCGAATCAGTTAACTTTAAACCGAAATTCTCTTGAGTATAGTTAAAATAACTACAACATTTTTCAATTTCAATCACGCCTGCATCGCCCCCGCGAGGTTGCACTACCATTGATTACATTGGAGGTGGCATCACACAATCGTACTCTGGAGTAACATTAGTTCTTTTATTGCTAGATAAAAATATACTGTTTTCATACACTTTGAACTGAAAAAGTGAAATGCTGAGTACGTTCTAAGTAAAATTTCTACGTAATTTTCTACAATTGAAATGACGATTATGTACTATTATTTAAAACAAAACTGCTTACTAATAAGTAGCTTTGATATACTCGTATATATATAGTTTACAAAATGAATTCATTACGGCACAGTTTTTCTTTAATGTTCAATTTTGATGAATCTTTTGATTTGTAATTTTGACTAAGATAAATATTTACATGATTACATGAAAGATATAAAAAAAATTGGTCGGTTATATCGATTCTAGAAGCTAAAAAACCACTCAGCAGATTTCTTGTATGTCTATTTGTCTATGTGTGTTTTTGTTTGCCAATCACGCAAAAAGTACCGGACAAAAATTTACGAATTTTAGTATGGTGTTAGCCTAAAGTCTAGAGGTACATTTTTTTGGGTTTCATTCCGGTTTTCATTATAGTTTCCTTAAATAAACCCGAAAATGACAAATTACTTAAAATAACGATAGTTACTGGATGGAAGTGAATGAATTTTAGCATAGCAATAGCTCAAAGCTTAAAGCAACTTATAGGATAGTCTTCATCATGGAGTATAAACAAATATTAGTAGGAAAAATAAAAATCGGACATAATCAAAGTACTTTGATTACTCGAATGTGAAGCTAAAAATATAATTTTAATTAAAATTCTCAAAGCGAATAAACCACTTATCTTTCGTTTTTTTAACCACAATTTAAAAGAAAAGAAGAAAGTAAAATTAATAGCTACCATAAACATTATTTTAAATGACAACATTGGTGACATTAAAAAAATAAAACAGTCTATATTTATCAGGACTAGCTCAAATAGCGATGTATACAATAAAAACTAAATGTATTTGAAAAATAAATTTTGATTGTGAGTTCATAGTTTATAAAAGTTAACATTGTGTATAGAGTACGTGGTGATGGCAATACATTTTAATAATGTGTTACGTTACATAAAAAAATACATTTAATAATCATAGTATGGAAGTATTTCATGTATAAATTTTATATTCAAAACAAATTAATTATATAAATTTTTTTTAATACGTTTCAACCACGAAATAAAGAGAAAATGCAATAAAACTGTGTTTCTCCTTTTCTTTTCCATGTTTTGTATTACTATTATTTATTAAATATGGCTTAATTTTTATTGCACATATTATTATAGGTGTATCAGTGACATCACTAATGTATATCAAGTACATTCAGAAACACAAAAATTCCACCACTCAACACGCAATGCCTCGAAAAATTTGGTAGAAAATGGTTCCCTCTGCCTACCCTGCTATATGTGGGATACAACGTGAAGCTGAGATCTATACATTGGCTATTTTTAACATTTTTAAAGTGTTAATCCACACTTAAGAAATAAGTATTATACATTGGTTTTCAGCCAAAGTTTCAGCCAATTCAATAAAACAGTAACTTTACAGCAATTTACAAAATAGTTTATTATAATATAACCTTTTTATTTATAAACCCATCGAAATAAAACAAATACTTAATGTTAAGGGAAATTTGCCAAAATACAATAGTGCCAACTGTGCATTTGAATTGGTTTAGCCGTTTCTGGGATTATCGTGAACAAGCGCACTGACAATTTTTTATAATAAATGGACAGACACCGATGAGTTACGATTTTATTATAAATATAGATAAGTTGATTTGTTTGAAATTGAATCTCCTTATGCAAAAATACAACCTAAGGTTTTAATAATTTTCACATTAAAAATGTTAATTGCGCTGCAAACACACATTATATATTAAAACAGGAATATAATACAGTGTATTAAGTAAATAATTCAGTAGCTTAAAAAGACACAGCCGCGAGCGGGTCGCTAGTTATATTTAAAATTTATAGACAAATAGACTAAACCACTATTTAAAAAAAACCCCTTCATAAAACAAAAACTATGTCCAAAGACTAAGACGCTATTGTTTAACTTAAATTAAGACACGACCACAGAACGTAGTGTTGCTTGAACTCAGCATAGTTTTATAAACTTCTCAACAGGAAGATCCTTTTCCTGCTTGGTTTTAAGTTTTGTTGTAAATATTTTCAGTGACAAAATCTTAGTGCAGTTAATGTACGTCAGTTTAAAACGTAATGGTTGTTGGTTTGAATCCATTTTGAGGAAAATGCTAGTGCTAAAACACTATGTTATCCAAATTCTTTCAAATTTTTGACCACCTTGCATTTGCTTATCAGAGTAAAGAAATTAAAATATTAATAAATAATATGAGGCCAGTCCTGGCGCAGGGCCGCAAAGTGTGACTGTAAAATCGACTGATTGTGGGTTCGATCTCCACTCGCGAAGATGAAATATTTGCTTAAATTACTATTTCCATTTCTTCGCTCTGGTGTCGAGGCAAAGCGCGCTGATGAATTCTGCCACTCAACACGCAATGTCTCCATAATTCTGCAGAAAATGGGAAACGGAGCGTCTTAACACTAGGTTCCCTCTGCCTACCCTGTTGCGTGAAGCTGATTTATTTGATTTATTTATTTTAATAAATAATATATATATATCATTCTCCCAAGTGGGAATCGAACCCACAACCGTCACGGCCGTATAATCACCCGCTTATGCCGCTGCGCCGCGACGGCCATAAAGATGACAATCTAAATAAAACTATACAAACATTCTTAATTAAGCTAATTATAAAATAAAAAAAAAGTTTGTGAAAAAGTTTCATTCCGCTCGTTGAAACTGTCACCTTTTATAAACGCTTATCACGTACAGTTCTAATCACCGTCTATTGCACTAATGGCCATATCCATTACCGTACATACCGTGTTATTGAATAATATATATTTTTACCGACTTTAAAAATGTAAATTTAGATTCCTAATTTAACATTTACATAATATATATCCACAAATTTCTCGGAAACTAATATCCAGATGATTGTCTTTGATTTAAATGATGTATTGTGTTATAAATCGAAAGTAACTCTGACTAGTGTCTGTCTGTCTGTCTGTAACGTAATCACGGCCAAACCGCTGCCTCGATTGTATTAACATTTCATATAGAGGTACTTGAGGGTCTTGGGATAAAAATAGAATACTTTTTTCTCATATTTATAATATTCTCAAAGTATATGACTTTTTTTTTATATGCAATTTATTATATGGCATGTAACTCACAACCGTCGCTAAGCAACAAATTATTTCGTTGTTTTAAGAAAAGATCGCTCCAAATGGGCTTCCTAAAAGCTCACTGGCGTGCGCTGACTCAACCTTATAAGACACATAAAAACAGTGCTCTACAAAAATATTCTCATTTAATAAGTCTATAGAAAAGTACATAATATAATATAATAATAATATAATATAATAATAATATAATATAATAATAATATAATATAATAATAATATATATATATATATATTTAATTAAAATTTATGAGGTTATTGTTAATATATTTTCTATAATTTGGTATCAAAATAAATATAATAGTCACCTTTAGCATTTCTTCTAGATTGTACTTTACTGTATATCATTATAAAAAAATCGGTTTTGAAAAAAATTTTCATACTCGTACATTTTCAATCTTCTGTTAATTTTATTCGGTTATTGCTGTTTATTATTAATTCACATTTTTCATCGGTTTTTTTCGCTTATTCCAGTAGTATATTATTTAGATTTTTTTAATTTCTTGCTTGGGTTAAGTTTTTTTTTTATATTTATTTTACGTTGATAATATTGATAACACAGTTGATTTTATATTTTTTTATTCCTTTAGTTACGTTTTCTTATTAATTTTCTTTTTTCATTTTAATTAGCTAGATATTTTTTTTAATAATAAAAATTTCAATAAGTTACATTTACTTGTAACTTTTACTAATTTTGTTTGTAATTTTCAATTACTCAGGTATTTTTTCTACTATTAAAAACTTTTTGATTCCCTCACTTTTGTCTAGTTATTATTCTTTTTAGGATTATTTTGATTATTTATTCTTATATTTTCTTACTAGCCCTGTTGCAAACTGAAAATAATTTTATAAATATATTTAATAAGTGGGCAAAGCTGCGCGGGTCTATTAGTATAATATAACTGTTTTTGAAATATGAAGATCCAAACATTTCTGCATAAGTCAAATACAATATAGATACCTGTTATGAATGATCAAAGTCCATTTCATTCTTTTAAATTAAGATCTGCCACTAAATGCTTTGTGTCTCGAGTTCGCTTAGAAAACGGTAAATGGAGTGAATTATCGCTTAGTCTTGTTACTATATAGAACGAAGAAATGAAAACAACTCATACCCCCAAGTGGGAATTGTACCTACGACCGTCGCGATTAGAGTCTTATGATGGGCCACGACGGCCTCAATATTTCTATATCACTATTAATTTTGACACTCGTTATATATGTATATAGTTAATGTGATAGAGTAGGTTTCAGCGCTACAAGTATTTTCGCTTAGCTACGGACGAGTCTACATTCGTCTTTTTGAGTTGATGTGAACGTATTAGTTTTCGTATATCATAATATTAGTATTTTGCTTTTTATGCTAAAACTAGTATATGCAGCAGGGAAGGAAGAGGCAACTAAGACACAAGACATAATTCCTGATTTCTAGTCTGAATGTATAAGTGGCGAAACTTAACGCCACGGATTGTCTTGTTATCAAGAAAGGTATTTATAAAAATTATTCCGATATATGGCAATAGAATCCACAATACTCGCGTTTACAATGGGACGTTGACCCACAGCGTCACGACGACGCTCGTTAATTATAATAATGATTATAATTAATGTGGCGTTGAGTTCCGCCACTTAACACGCAATGCCTTCAGAAGTTGGAGGAAAGTGGGGAACGGAGAGTGTCTTAACACTAGGTTCCCTCTGCCTACCCTGCGTGCGGGATATAGCGTGAAGCTGAAAAAAAAATAATTAATTAGTTGTAAATAACATTTTTAATCTGATATGTTTATATATGTAAACTTTCCATTTTCTTCTATACCAATATAGGTTATTCATACAATATCAGGCCAAAAACATTTTACTCTATCCCTAAAGTATTCATGACGATCAAAATGATCAAAGAACGAGAAAAAGTACCTTTTTATATGGTAACAGTATGGACGGTTGCCCGTTTGCGTACAAAAAGCTGTCGACATTATTGATTCAGATATACTTTGCGTATGGTGGAATAGGCAACGTAAAATATTATTGTCTGTGGGATAAATAGTATATATTTGAATATTTTTTTGAACGCTGTATCCCTGCAAATAACAGGGTAAGCTGAGGAAATGTAGTGTTAAGACGCTCTATTCTCTACTTCCTGTCCAATTAAAAAAATATATACATAAGTTTAGTGGGGATCGAAATGCCGCGCTTGTTCTTGTTACATGAGCGAGAAAATGAAACTAGTTCATTCCCCTGACTGGGAAACAAATCCATAACCGTCGCGTTAGACGCTGCGAATTAAATAAAATTCATTATTATTGATACATAAGGACTATTCATTATATATATAGGATTTATTCATATTTAATCATTACAAAAAAAAGTCATCATGGTGCAGTATCTGCCATACTGCACCATGTATGACTATAAACGCCAAGTTTGTGGATTTGATCTCCACTCCGATAAATTATTTAGTATAAAGATAGAGCCGGGGTTAACTTCCGCCACTCAATGTCGGACGAGTCGCACGCTTGTGTCACTGCGCCACGACTGGCCTCACTAAACTATTTTAAGCTTTTCGTATATCCAAATCTATTTTATACGATACAAAGAGGCTCCTTGAGAGAGTCATATATGAATAAAACATCGCACCCCTCACCTCAAAGGCCAATCGAAGGGTGCACTCTTAATGAATAAAATACTACTACACTATTGGTTCATTTCGATTTGCTTAGCACTGCTTGCTTAAGTGGCTTCTATGTTTTTAATAATTCATAGAGCAGACTCATACTTTTTTTTTCTAGCATTTTGTATTATAGATTAGATAGACCTTACTAAGTGGTAAGACACTCCGTTCTATATTTTTGGTCCGATTTTCGAGACATGTTGAACGGCGGATCTCAACGCTACCGTTTGTGTACCAGAACCGGGAAATGAAAACTATTTAAATATAATCAATACTTACGAGATTGAATCCAGGTTCTACTGGTCGTGACGCTCTTTAAATTTATTTATAGTTAGCTTATAACGTATTATTTAATTGCATTTTTTTATATCAGCAAGTTTCTAAGTTTAGAAAGATAATTTCCGCGATTTCAAGATATTACTTATTAAACGACAGGTGACAGTAACCTAAACAAATTTTAAATATCCACGTTAAATTTCAACTGAAACGTGCTTTACCGCGCTTATAGATATAAAACAACAACCGAAGCATCACAATTGCATCAGTATGGTGTTATCTACAAATATACCATATATTTATATTATTATTACTTTATTGAAAACTAAATATAACTGCTTCAAAAAGCTTTCATGTACTAATACTATGTTATATTACTAGAAGCACTAACACTTCTTTGCTCGCTTAAATTTATTTTTATGTTATTACTTATAGTCAAAGAGTAATAGTTATTTTTAAAATATATTTTTTTAAGGAAAAAGTATCCTATATCCTTTCTAATACATCTAAGAATATATGTACAAAGTTTCATGATAATCGGTTGAGTAGTTGTGGCGTGAAAGCGTAACAAACAAACGTACATTCACTTTTATAATATTACTATGACGTACAGTGTATATGTTTATTCTATTGTATAAAATTATATTTTTTTCTCCTAAGGAATATCTGCTAATTTAATATGCGAAACGATCTCGTACATGCACCTGTCTGTGGAATGAAATATTCATAGAATCATAAACTTTTTATATGCTGCTCGAATGTCTCTTTATGTTTATCAATTTGTTTGCAATAACATATTTATATATCTATGTGTATTTAAATCAGCTTCACGCTGTATCCCGCACACAGCAGGGCAGGCAGAGGAAACCTAGTGTTAAGACACTCCTTTCCCCATATTCTGCCAAATTCTGGAGGCATTGCGTGTTGAGTGGCAGAACTCAACGCCGCGCTTAACCTCGACATCAGAGCGAAGAAATGGAAATATAAATTTAAGTAAATATTTCATCTCCTCGAGTGGGGATCGAACCCACAACCAGTCGGTTTTACAGTCACACCTTGTGCCACTGCGCCACGATTGGCCTCAGTGGCACGAGGCTCATGTGTATATCGGGCCAAGAGTATTGAACAACTGGATGTCCAAAATTTGAACTCGTGACTTTGAGTAAATCTAAATGAAATACCTTAACCGCTTTTACTCTTAATGCAAAATTTTTATATGATGTTTTTCAGCTTCAAAGTCAAAATTCTCTTTTCTTCACGCTGAATCCCACATCTCAACTTGCGAACCTCCAGACACTCAATTTCCATTAAGACACTTCCGTTCCCCGAATTCCGTCGCATTTTGGAGGCTTTGAGTGACTAATTTAACACCGCGATTTGCTTCGTTACTAGAGGGAAAGAAATGAAAAATAAAATATTTAATTTTTTCGAGTGGGAATCGAAGCTACGACCTGTTGTGTCTACAGTAGTATGCTTGTGCCTCTGCAGCACGAATGGCCTACTACAACATAAAAATACTATTACACGCGTGGTTTTAAATAAAAAATAAAATAACTTCTAAACTTTAGCTTTGACATAAAAATCCTCTATTGAATAGGACTGGATGTATTAAAGTTTCATCACCTTTGCGGATTGCCAATTATTTTCACGTATTTTGTAAAGGTGTTTACAGACTTACCGATGAAGCAAAATAAATTCTTAGCCTCACACTTTATCCTGTTTATAATTGGTCATTTAGAGGGAATCTAGTGTTAAGACACTCCGTTTTCTGCTTCCCGTCAAATTTTTGAGACATTGCGTTTTGAGCAGCGGAACTTAACGTATCGAAAAATCAAAAGTACTATTTGTGTTTTCGTATTTCTCATCGGACAAGCAAAAATATTTTTATTTCTATTTTATTTAGCTCTTTTCTAGAGTAGGTTCCAAATTGGAATTGCAGTATAGGTTATTGCTAAGGCACTCTTGATGTATTTTAACAATCATATACTAAAACCATTTCTTTTTTTTTTTGATTATTGAGTAACTATAAAATATAATTTCGAATGTAAATTAAATCATGATGAATGAATTATTATTTATTAATATTTTAATTTTTTCGCTCTGATACGCCACTTAACATGCCAATACAACGGAAAGTGAGTAATAGAATGTCATTTGCATTTGCCTAACATGCTATATGCGGGAGATGTAAAAAAAAATAAAGAAAAAAACAAATGGGAACTACCTTTGAGCGACAATTCCACATTAATGGAGTCTAATGTGAGGGTACCTTAAATATTTCCCTAGAGAGTTCCAGACAGGGTCGCTGAGCGGGTACTTAATTATTTACAACTACGCATTGCAGGGACAGCTAATTTTTAAGAGAAGACATTTTACTATCACAATATTAATGAAATAATAATTAAGTTAATATTACTTACTATTACTTGTTATTAATAACAAAATATATTCACAACATATGAATTAATTAATAAATAATGGATTATTACAGATGTAAAATTTTTCTTTGCTCTGTGGAAAGGTATAAGCTAAAATTTATACCAGGGCCACAGCCAGGGCGAATAGAGCGCCAAAAGCTGCAGTATATGCATATAAGAATTTCGGCTTGTCTACTGTCATGAACCTCTTCATCCATACGTTTTTTGCGAAGAATATCGATAGCAAAGAGTTTAAAATTTTTTGAAATTACAAACTATTTGACAGGATTAATAATAAAAGTCAAAGTTAGTTAGTTAAAGTTTAATAAGTGAGTATGAGTGTGGTAATAACCAAAGATCTTATCTGATCATTTTACTAATATAGCTTCTTGTCTTCTCTGCTTAAGAATGATTTTCCTCAACACGTAATACCTCCAGAATTCGGCAGAAAATGGCGAACGCAGTGTTTTAACACTAAGGTCCTTCTACCTATCCTACTGTGACAGACTTTTCTTCGGACAAGGCGCATATTATTATAATTTCTCTAACTATCTGTTAAATATTTTTTAATAATATTTACTGGTATGTTATTAAAAGAAAATGTATGAATATTTTATTAATAAAATGTAAGAAGATAAATTTGACCCATTTTTTAAATTGTATTATATGGTATCATTGATCTGGTATAAAGGTCAGGAGCCACGACCTGAATAGTGGAACTCTTAAGATGTCAGTAAACCACACCAGCTTAGGCTCATATAATTTGCGGGAGCACATTCTATAGCACTCTCATTTTTCAAAGTCAAAGTCCTACTTTCTACGTATTTTTGTTATTTTTTTTAACTATAATTATGTTATTAGGTGGCCGGTTGTAGCGCAATGGTACAAGCGTGTAACTGTAATAGATTGTGGATTCGATTCCGAAATGAATTATTTCACATTTTCATTTCCTCGTTCTGATAACGAGGCAAAGTGCGGCATTAAGTTCCTCTAAGTGAGGGAAAAGTGGGGAACTATCTTAATGGAAACGAGTTCCTTAACACTAGATTCCCAGGTTCCTTCTGCCTATCCTGCTATGAGTACGGGATACAGAGTAAATTGAAAAAAAAAAAATAAGTGAATTTATTACATGGTAAGGTTTTCTCTATCTACATCAGGTGTTTACATTCTTGAAGATGGCCATAAATTTATAGTTACTTTGCGAACAACAATATCTATAACTAGATCATTCATATAACGCCATAAATAACCCGCATAAATTCAGGAGGCTATTCATCTCGTGAAATTTATAAACATGTGTTGTAGCTTTTACGAGCCACTTTAACTGTACGGTTAGCGTCGTAACGTTGGAATCGGTCGTAAAGGTGACTTCTGTGCGCCTATGATATCCTGGTACTTCATAAAGATTTATTATAGGTAGTTATTACGCCTTGTAAGAAAGGTCAAGTAGAAAAATGTTTTAGAAAAAATTTATGGAGTATAAAATGTATGGATTGTGGTTTTTACTAGCGTTTTTATTTGTTGGTAACAAATATATGAAAAAAAATGGTTGTTTAATTTTATTTTTATTTGTTAAGAAGGAGACATTTTATTGATTTACCACAATTTTACAACTATTTACACTATTTTCTCCACTCTACTTTATATATTAAATATTATGCCGATAAGTTATTATATTAGTAAAACTTACTAATCTATATATATAAAAGGACTTGTGCTGACTGACTGAGGTAAGACGCACGCAGAGCCGTAACCGCTGATGGTAGAAACGTGAAATTTGGGCAGATGTTTATTTTCATATTCTGGATATCCACTAAGAAGGGAATTTGAAAAATTTTTACTCTAAAGGGATGAAATAGGGGTTGAAAGTTTGTATGGAAAAAAATGTTAATCTGTACCGATTTTTATAAAATTTAAAATTCAGACTCTTAAAAATATTTCATTGAACACGTGTCTCAAGGTTTTTAAGAATTCACCCCCTAAGGATTCAAATAAGGGGTTGAAAGTTTATATGGAAAAATCTTTAAATTGCCACTGATTTTTATAAAAAAATAAATTCAGACTGTTAAAAATATTTTATTGAACACGTGTTTCGTGGTTTTTTTAGAATTCACTCCTAATAAGCGGGCGAAGCCGCGCGCGCCCTCTAGTATTTAATATTATACAAACATGAAGCGTACTATGATGAAATATGTACATATACGTATGTAGGGATCGATTATGTAATTTAGACTTAGATGTAAAAATATATTTATTGAGGACTTCTTTTCCTTTTCCGACAATATCTGTCAAGGTCGTTATATGAATAAAAATATATATTTGAAACAAAGCATTATATTCGCATAAAAGGTATAAATGAAGGTAGATTTATTAAATTTTTTATAAAAAGTATATAAGCCGAAGAATATTCTTTGAGCAGTATATATGAATGGTAAGGAGTAAATAAGTGAATTATAAACAAAATAAATAAATTGACTGCATAAAACAAATTAAAATACTCGTATATCCAATAACACTCGCACCATCAAAACAAATCGAATGAGACTTATTTTATCAGAATCGGTTCACTGTTTTAACAGTTATGAAGGAACAAAAAAAGGACGTACATACATACCTTAGAAAATATAACTCTCCTTTTGGGCTTCACCGCGATCGGGTAATCAGTAAATAATTGTGTTTTAAATTTACGATGTATAATATACGAGCTTAAATAAGTAGCATTTCAAAACTTTCATTTTCTTTGTACCTATTGTCTTATTTCTTATTTGTAAACATAAAAATATGGCGCGACCAAAATTTCGAACAAACTTTTGTCTTTATACCTTTAGAAAATGAGAATTTGCATGTGAATGCAAAATATATTGCTGTTGTTAACTTAATATTTCGAAATAATGCAAATTATATTACTTAAAAACAATTAGACTTTTATTATTCATCTTTATATAGATGGATGTTTGTATTTAAATATATATGATGATTTATGATCTCTATATTAAGTTTATTACATATAAACTCTGCTCTAAATGACAATTGGACTCTTAACTATTAAGGACTTATGGTCAGATCCGTCCTAATTACTGCTTCGTTGTTTATTATTTCGTCGTCGTATCAGGATGGCTTAATTATAATGCATATATAAGAAAATGGCTTTAAATTATCTATATAATTACCTCTTTTTTAAACATTTTTTTTAAAGTGTTATTCCACACTTAGGAAAGAAAAATACTTATTAAGAAAACGTATAAAAAATTGAATCCCCGCCTCTTGGGCATATTTAAACGGTTTTCAAAAAAGCGCGGGTTCATATCCCGCTACGTTCAAATTTTTATACGGTTTCTTAATAAGTATAATAACTATATTTAATTGCATTATAATATAGTCAGTTTTTTAGCAGGACTGCATTCCGATCCAGTCGTAGCTTCCTATAGATTTACTGACATTACTGACAGTTCTATGTAACTTGACGATTCAAAAATACTTGTAATGATCTAATTGAAAAAATAATATTTTTATTCGTATTTGGCCATGTCGTTTTTTTTTTGACTCAGCGTCATAAAACATTATTATATACACAAAAAAGTGAGGCCAGTCGTGGCGCAGCGGCACGAAGTGTGACTGTAGAACCTGGTTGTGGATTCGATCCCCACTCGAGGAGATGAAATATTTACTCAAATTTATATTTCCATTTCTTCGCTCTGGTATCGAGGTTAAGCGCGGCGTTGAGTTCTGCCACTCATCACCCTCCAGAATTCGGCAGAAAGTGGGGAACGGAGTGTCTTAACACTAGGTTCCCTCTGCCTACCCTGCTGTGTGCGGGATACAGCGTGGAGCTGATTTACAAAAAAGTGAAAGTCGGTCTCGCCCACTGAGGGTTCCGTAAAATTTTTATTATAGTAGGTTAACGAGAATGTAACTTGTAAAAGTTAGCAAACTGAAGTTTGCACTCATTTTTATAAAAATTAACTACAAATATAAATTGTAATGATTTTTAACGACCGTTGTGGCGCATAAGGGTGTACTGTAACGCGACATTTGTGGGATCGATTACCACACGGGGGAAGAATTATTATTGTTTAATAATTTCATTGATTGGCATAAAGTCGCTTAATTTTTTTGTGCTCTAAGGTACTTGGAAATTTCATAGTAGTTTAGATATATGGTTCCTTGAAGTTTAGAGAATATGAAGCTTGTAAGTCAGCGCAATCAAAAGCGAAAATTTTTCGAGCGAATTTTTTGCTGCAAATTATATGAATTTCTCAGCTTAGTCTTTTAGAACTTCCCTGCGTATACCATATAAAATATACATGTCAGAAATGGAGTTACTTTAGAAACTGTTTTTTATACATATGTATAGAAATATTAATTTTAATACTCTGTTAAGAAACTAAGTAAAGAGGCCGATTTTGTGAAGCAATTAGGCAAATTATGTGACTGTATTTACAGTGATAGATAGTGATAGTGATACTTCTGGGTTCGATTCCCACCTGGGGAAAATTAACTATAATCAAATCCTCGTCCTTTGAGTTCTGCCACTAAACACGCTACGCGTCAAAAGTTGAGCATGGAGCTTTTTTTTAAAAAAAAACCTAAATAACTTACACCATTTTTGATACCTTCTGATATTTTTATAATATAATCATATTATAATAATATAATTATTTTCAATATTTTTTCCAGAACGAAGGTCATACATCCGTGAGCAAGGTGACAGCTTGATAAATCCCCATAATACCAGTAACAGGTGCGTATTCTTGACATTGACAGAGGATTATTTTGAGACGTCTCTAAGGACGCGTCTGAGTGAAAGCGAAATAACAATCTAAGAAAATAAATAATTGAATTGAATCCAAATTTGCAATTTCTTTGATGTAAGCTTTTATACGGTTTTTAAATTTCTACTTGATTTATTATGTGAAAATATTAAATATTTTTAATATTTTCAAGATATTATTCACACTTAAGTGGGAATCGGGAGTGTCTTAAATGAAACAGAGTGCTTTTAACACTACGTTCCCAGGTTCCCTCAGCCTACCCAGCTACGTGCAGGATACAGTGTGAAGAAAAAAAAAACAATCTAACAACGCTCTCAATACAACCATACATGGATTAAGCGAGGGTAGTGTTTTAGAAGTGGAATTTAATGTTTAATCGTATTTACGCTCGCATTAGAGTATTTAGTTAAATGTGCTTAACGTGTTATTGCTTAATGAAAGATATGTTAAAAGGTATTATTGTTCCCCTTTTCTAATACCCACGCTTGAATGTACGTATACTCGTATAGTTCATATGTAGGTATTATATTGTAATATGGAGGTAATATAGGTATTGTATTGTTCGTTTATGCGTGAAGCAAATTTGTTAGAAGTGATAATATTTATATATTATTGTTTTTTATTATTAATTGGTAATGTTTATATATATTTAAGGATTTTTATTCGATTATTAACTATGTTAGCGATCAAAAAAAATGCCTCAGTATATTTGTGCTTAAAGTTGATTTATAATTTTTGTTGAGTGACAGCGGCTTCGCTAGTGTGGTCAAATGAAATTAACTAAGAGTTGTGTATGTATGACACATTCTAAGTGATGCGGGTGTTGTGAGAAACTATTACAAAATGTATTTTATATCATATAGCTTTCCTATATGCATGAATTATTGAATTAGTGTTAGCGTACTCGTGTAAAAGAGGGTAGATTTAGGTGGAAAATAACTATAAAAGCAGTGGAATTGTGTCAATCGGGGGCACTCGCTTGTGAGTGACGGCCCCTGTTGGAAGGAAACTAGTGTGAAGTATTGTTAGTAGGTGATACATATCACTTATTGCAATTACATAGTATCTCTTTCAAAATAGTTTAGAATCATATAGACAATGTGTGTTTTAAACGTGTTTCTTTTAAAACGTTACCCGCTTCCGATTTTTAACATTAGTCAACTCAAAAAAAAATATAATTTAAAACAACAGTTCCTTAGTTTAGCGCGTTCAACCAAATACAATCATCGGCTATATTTAATTATTACAAATAGCAAATGTATGTAGCTTTCATTTGCGTTCTAGCTCGCCGTTGCAGCCGTAGAATTCGTAGCCGTAGCCGCTGCACATAAACCTCCCATTAAAAATAATTGTGTGGTTGGATTTATTGGAATTGGAGTGATTGGTCTAAATACCGGTTTGTACTGTGAAAATAAAAATATTAAAGTAGGCAGAAAATCAAGGCTAGTTTCTTAACCCTAGATTTTCTTTATCATCCCGAATTAATATAATATTAACCAGTCGGGGCTCACAACTTTGTTTGCTGAATAGAAAGTGTAAAATTCAGATTTTTTCCACTATCGTAGGAGCTTCGGGAAATCCTTTGTTAGTGTTCCCCTATAGCCCCCAAGAAAATTTGACATGTAGCTTACATGCCAATTTTCGGCGTTCTACGCCGCGTAGATTCGTCTGTCAGTAACGAAAGAGTTTCATGTACCTATATATACACGCAAACTACAATATTAATTTCAACTCCGCAAATATAACGTTTTTATACGTCTCCAAAGTTCTTGTCTAAACGTGTCCCCATTTGTTCGCATGAAGACTACAATATTCCGCGATTAACCTGGATTACTCTCTCGAAACCTTGGAACTACGCAACTAAAGCACTTTTCATTTTCTCGGGTCCAAGAAAATGGCAATCTTTGCTGGAATAAAGCTGGTATATTAGATCTATGTTGGGCCAATCGTTGGTTGTATGCCAAATTAGATTGCTTAGATTTGTATGGGATTTGTGTTTGTTCGTATATGAAACCTGTCTAGTTTGTTTTTTTAATAATATTAAAGTAAGTTTTTTGTAAATTATTATTGATTTTTTAGCTTCACGCTGGGGTAGGTAGAGTTAACCTAGTGTTAAGGTACCCTGTTCCCTACTTTTCGTTGATTTTTCGTGGCGTTGCGTATTGCGCGACGTGATGTGCGGGATAAAATTTTAATTTTATTTTTAATAAAATATGATACAGCGTGAATGTAAGAAAAAGCTATTAAGATATTTATTTAAGCTTACGCTATAATACATTGCTGTACAATAAAGTAAGGAGAGGGAACCTAGTGTTAAAACTTTATATTGTAGTCAGAGCAAGTGAAGAAAAATCATTTCCATGAGTGGAAATGGAACCCACAATCGTCGCACATGCTATACCATTGCGACACGATGGCTTTTGGTTTAAAAACCGCTGGGGATAAAATTAATTTATTATTACTAGACCATTAGTTAGAAAAAAATACTGCATTCATTGTTATAATTTATTATACGAAAAAGTGAAACAGTTAGTCTTATTAACGCCTTTGTAGGCAAAATATAAGCTTGGTTTCACTATCCTGAAACTACTGTGAAATACTTGCACCTTATTTACTTTGCACCAGACGACGGTGATTTATAATATTATAAAATGTTAAATAAACAGTTCACGTCCTCATTGCGGTAGTCAAAGCAAATCCGTTATGCCACTTTGTTGAATGACGAAACTCAACGCCGCTCTTTGAGCTGGGGAAAAGGAAATAGTTTAAATTTCCCTGAATGGGATACGAAGCAAAGCAGTCGCGTTTGTAATCACTTCTCATCTCACAACCCCTAAAGTATGAATAATTTTAAAATTATACATTTCCATTAAACACAAAACGTTAATTAACATTAAATATTTAAGCAAACAGCGTCAATATATAAAGATAACAAGCAAAACACAAGTAATAGGCGAAACGACTCAAGGTCAACGAAAATTAGACGCGAAACCTTATTTGTCTACGCGGGATTTGAATTTATTTTATTAAGCAACGCCTATTTGTATAATACAATTGCTGACACAGTAGGTACAAACGTTTGAAATATTTATATGGCAAAATTTTAAATATATTGTTTCATTAATAAAAGCAAACTTAATAATAAGTTGAGGCCAGTCGTGTCGCAGGGGCACAAAATGTGTTTGTAAACGCGACTGGTTGTGGATTCTATCCCTAGCCGATATATATTTATTTAAATTTATATTTTCATTTCTCTGTTCTGGTGTTGAGGCAAAGCGCGGCGTTGAGCTCCGCCACTCAACAAGCAATGTCTTCAGAAAAGGGGATCCGGTGGAAAGTGTGAAACGGAGTGGCTTAACACTAGACTCCTTTTGCCAACTCTGCTACACGCACATGTAACGTGAAACTGAGAAAAAAAACAAATTTGATTAGTATTCATGTAAAAATTAAGCCAAAATTTAGAATAGTAGGATATTTAAGACAAAAAAGCGGACCCCTAACACTAAGTTTCGGTGCCTACCCTGCTATCTGGGGTATAGAGTGAAGAGTTATAGATAAACAGATGAAAAAGTCACAGATTAAAGAGTAAGGATCAGACTAATTTTGAGGCGAGTCGTGGCGCAGCGGCACATAGTGTGACTATAAAATCGATTAGTTGTGGGATCGATCCCCTTTCGAGGAAATGATTTTTTTATTTACATTTATATCTTCATTTCTTCGCTCTGGTGTCGATGCAAAGTGCGGAATTGAGTTCCACCACTCAGCACGCAGTGCCTCCAGAACTCGTCGGAAAGTGGGCAACGAAGTGTCTTAACACTGGGTTCCCTCTGCCTACCCTGATGCGTGCAGGATACAGCGTGAAGCTGATTTGATCAGACTAATGAAATATTACATTGAAATTTTTGTTTTGTAGCGAACTTGGATTTAATATATTTATTATTATTAATACGTATTTTTAAAATTGCTTTAATCAACTTCTATGGATTTCTTAGTAAATTTGACATTACTCGAAATACAAAAAATAAATTATATTTTATTCTCCATTTCACGATGTATCCCGTATATAGCAAGGTGGATTTAATCTAAAGACACTCCATTAATGTAAGACACAAAATATTTAATAGATTATAACAATAGAATATAACAATGGAAAAATATAACAAACATTGTCACCGCCAGCGAGTAGATTTGCGTAAGTATCCCTGCATTTCGTGTTCACAGCGAGTTAAATGAAATGGGAATTGCTTTAGGTCCTCGGTCTGCTTTGAAATTGTCGTTACTGGGACTTTTTATTCATTTGTACGGACTACGGGCTATTATGAACCAGTCGGGAACAAACATGTAATATAGACGCAAATTGATATATGTTTTAGAGGAGTTGTGTTGAGATAATATGGGAAAAAATATTTGTATGTCGATAATTTATCTTTTTATAATATAAAACTTCTAGGGCGTCTATAGAATGACAGACAGACAAGGCAAAGATGAAACTGCTGGATATGCGGTTGTTGAAATATTTTGAAATCTTGCATATAAGGGAACATAGTTTATTAGCAAATATGCCAATGTATGCGGAAAGACTATTTTATATAATTTTGGATACCGCTGTAATATTTCAAAAAGTGCAAATGCGTCACTGTTGTACCAAATCGGCAGTATTACGCCAGAGAGTGTTTCTCTTTATAATTAATTTATATGTGACTTTATATTTAAATTAGTCTTTTAAATATATAATTGGTATATCTTCTTATGTATGTAATTTTATTACATTACAGTGAAAGGCGAGTCTTGAACGGAGTGTTTTAACACTAGATTTAATTTGCTAACTCTACTGTGCGGGAAAAACTTGATGCTGCTTTTTTGAATAAGGCAGTAAGAGCTTACAGACGTGACTGATTAATATAATGATTATGGGTCTGGTATATGGGATGGTAAATCCAACTTAAAGTAATTACAACTAACGCATCGCTATGATCTGTCGTTCGGTACATAATGTTTCTAAAAATGGAG
>JAATLQ010038601.1:30002-109633 GCA_013421005.1 Heliconius erato x Heliconius himera
TATATATATATATATATATATATATATATATATATATATATATATATATATATATATATATATATATATATATATATATATATATATATATATATATATATATATATATATATATATATATATATATATATATATATATATATATATATATATATATATATATATAAAGATAAAATCCACAGATAGTCTAATATAAATCCCATAGTTGACCTTCTTCACGTGTCTCCAAATTCATGACATCCACCTTGCTTTGTGATAAGGGTGCGTGAAAATGCTTTGATTACAATAATGATAAACTAACGTGTGGAAAATCCTCATTTTTATTTTGATACTATTATTTTCTTATTTATATATAAAATAAATTACTTTGAGCCTTTTCTGTTGTCATATATCTTTCTTATACTATGAAAAAATGTCGGGATCAGCCAATTTGATATTGTCCACCTCTAATATTTTTGTAAAACAATGAAGTCGAGGCCGTCATGGCGCAGGGGCACAAATGTGCGACTGTAATCGCAACGGTAGTGGATTTGAGTCCCACTCAGGGGAGTGAAATATTTAATGGAACGGAATGGAACGGGAGTGGGGTACAGCGTAAATATATATATTTTTACAGAATATTAAATCATTGCCCTAGCAAGACAAGAAGCTGTCGTGGCGCAGCAGCATTTACGCAGCAGCTAAACGACGTTTGTGTGTTTGATTCCCACTTAAAACATTTACGTTGCCTCGCTCTGGTAACCAAATCCGCCACTAAACTTGTAAAGTCTTGAAAATTGGGCTCTCTATCTTCCATGTTATATCCGTAATACAGCATGGACCTAAAAAAATATACAGTATCAACTTTGCCACGATTTTATCATTTAAATATATATGTGAAAATAAAGCGATTGCTCACACGCCGTCGTACTGTATAACTCAACCCGTGACTGACAGCCAATGTTAGATAGCTCACAAAAAACTCGGCGCGTCGCCAAATTGGCATACGAACTAAACCACCAAGATGCAAATGACCCGAAAAATACGAGTATACCTGCAACACAAAAAGATTTTTGTAGTTTCACGCTGTATCCTGTACATAGCAGGGAAGGCAGAGGGAACCTGGCAGCCGTATTAAGATATCCCGTTCCCATTAAGACACTTCCCGTTCCCCACTTTGGAGCCATTGCGTGTTGAGTTGTGGAACCAAAATTAATGTATTGATTTATATTTGTTATTTAACAATATCAGAATGCAGATCATATCTTATTGTACAACTTTTGTTTTAATATCTGGAAGTCGAAGCTGTTATTTATATTCTACTCATAATATAATTATTACTGGAACATATTATATGAAATATTAAATTATAAGCTACTATCAAATCGAGTAGACAACAAGAAGTTTTAATATTAGGTTCTATTCTGCGTTATACTGATGTTATACTGATAAAAGCCTAACTTAGCCTAGCTTCCATGACACCATGTTTTTAGCATGATAAGATATTTTATATTTTTTCAGAAATTTATTTTACAATTTTCGCATTAATTTTCGAATAAATTATCCGCAGTACCATAGGCTTAGTAGTTCGTGCTCTAATTTTTTTTATTCGGATCAACATAATTTAATGTTAAAAAAATTGCCCCGTTTGTTTCATAATATTGCTATCTTCATTTTACTGAAGATGGAGGAAATAAGGAAAAAATCGACTTACCTATCTATGGGTTCTACATGTATTTGTCTGTGAATGCGAAACATGGATGAAAATCATCGAACATAAAAATATGTTTTACTTTTTGCGAGTTTCTGGATTTCATCATTTTTTATTTAGAACATTGTCAGTTTTGTTATGCATTGTCATCGAAACCAAACTTGTGTAGCAAAATTTCAGCTCGATCTGTTGGAAGCAATCGCTTTAAAATTCAGTTCAAAAAATTGTCTCATAAATACTTCCAAACAAGGCAGTAATAAATAAAATAAATCATAAAGTAGGGTAGGCAGAGGGAACCTAGTGTTAAGATACACCTTTACCCACTTTTAGCCGAATTTCGGAGGTATTGCGTGTTGAGTGGTGGAACTCAACGACGCTCTTTTCTTGACACCAGAGCGAAGAAATGGAAATATAAATTTTTAATAAATATTTTATTTCCTCGAGTGGGGATCGAACCCACAACCGTCGCGTTACAGTCACACCCTTTTATTCCTGCGCCTTGACGGCCTCTAATATAATAAAACGTTATTATGTAAAGATAATATATAAAAACTTGTAAAAAATCTAATTAATAGTAACGTTCGATTTTGATTTTAATTTAAGTATTAACTATATACTTACAATCGTAATTACTGAGGCCGACGTGGCACCATGGCACAGCATCTGGCTGTAAACGCAACGGATGTAGGTTCGATTTGCACGCGTATTGCGAATTAATTATTTTCCAAGCTGTGGTAACAAGACAAATTCCATCGTATAACTTAGGCGTAAAATTTAGGCGTAAAGTAACAGCCTGTTATATGTCGGATACAGCGCAAAATTTAAAAAAAAAACAGTACAACATATCAATTTATACAGAATATACAGAGTGCACTCAAACTTTCAGCTTTAGCTTGATTTATTAAATTTTCCGATTTAAAAAAAGCGAGGTCGCGGTGTTTATTGAATTTTAAAATCCCGTCCCGAACAATCCGCAAAGAGACGACGTTTTAACCGCAAACTGATTTTTATTTGACCTCTTTTACTATTTTCACGTCAGGTTTGGAAATAGAAAATTCTCGAAACTTCTTCAACTACTCTAGTTTCAATGATATTTCGAAAAATAAGGTGGGGTGTATTGAGAACCTTTAGCGATTAAAACTTTGAACTAGTTTCAAAAAAGGCTCTTTTACCTTCTCGTGAGTTTTTTAATGATTTTTTTATATTTACAAAGATTGAAAATGTTTGTCTTGATCAATTAGATTATGACTCCCAGTTCATTCTTCTATTTTTACTTATTTAAAATCAAGAATGAAAGGAGTTCTAGAGCAAGTTATAGGCTACTTTATATACTTTTAACTTTAATTCTTAAAAAAAATCTTAAAAACGTATACACATATATAACTGGAGGCGTTGCTTTGTTTGCGTTACCAGAGCGGTAATCGAACGCACTACCTGTCACGATTACAGTCACACTCTTATGCCTCCGCGCCACGACGATCTATATAAGTTCAAAAATACTGAAATTCTCATATGACACATTTGGATTTGATCAGTACTAAACGTAAGACATGATTCACCGTCGGTCACATCCGGGCACAGACCGGACGACTTATTGCATAGCGTACTGTGATTCAAAGTAAATAAGTGCTTTAGTAATTTGGTTATGAATAAATTCCATAAAAATAAATGCTAATTCGTTTTAATTAATTTTTGATGTTATCCACCCCGCAATGTCTTTAAAATGATTGTTATTGGAGTATAATGCTACCTATGTATTCTTATGTAAATATTATTTTGATTATAATTTAATAAATTTTAATACTTTCCAGCAATACCTTAAAATAATATTTATTAGAGTATGACTGATATCAGCTTCACGCCGTATCCCGCACACAGCAGGGTAGACATAGTGAACCTAGTGTTAAGACACTCCGTTCCTCACTTTCTGCCGAGTTCTGAAGGCATTGCGTGTTGAATGGCGAAACTAAATGCCGCGCTTTTTTCCTCGACACCAGAGCGAAAAAATAAAAATATAAATTTAAACAAATATTTCATTTTCTCGAGTGGGGATCGGACACACGCCCAGTCGATTTTACAGTCACACTTTGTGCCACTGGGCCTCAAGACTCAAGACTGGCCTCAAGTTAGGTACCATCTACTAAATATAATATATTTATGTATTAACCTTTATCTGCGGCTCTGCCCGCATCGTCCAATGGTAATAACCAAGAATTGTGTGTGACATATGACGCATCCTAAGAGCAAAAGGTAAGTAATTGTGATTGCAGTGGGTTCATCGAAATCATACATCGAAATCATTCACCTGAACTAATATAGTACATAGCCTTCCTCGATAAGCAGACTGTCTAGCACAAAAAGATTCTTATCAATCCAAGCTTCACGCTGTATCCCTAGCGGGGTAGTCAGAGATAATGGAGCACCAAACGCTACGTTCCCTGCATATCTCTTTCGCCTCGTCCACTGTCATCAACCTCTCCGGGGGGTCCTCATGCTTTTTACGTCACCTTCCTCCAGTATCTTCGATATCTCTATCGAGTAATTCGAAAGAAAGAAAGAAATATCGAATCGATATCAAAGCTATCTATCAAAGTATCTTCTCAGATTAACGGGCTTATTATATTAGTCACCTTTAAAAGAAAATAAAAACACTACGTATTAAAACACAACATTCTTTTTGTATTGGTCTATATTTTGATTTTAATATGTTTATATTATTCAAAAGAAAATATATTAAATAGGGTCACCGAAATATTCACACCCACTTAAGTAAACCGCAGACTTAAACAATACGTCACTCCCATGACAACGGTGAAAGCCAATTCAAAGAGTCATCAAATCTATAATACCACCCTCAATTTAACTTACTGACAGTGGCAATACAATCTTAAAAAAACTAGTTGCAAAAATCAAAAACCACCTTAGGGTTCAGAATATATGATCCAAAAACGATATTTCGAATACAATATTAAGTTTGTTCATGGAATGGCGAAAATTACATTAGCTACTTCCAAATGAATTTAACCCTTAAGGTTGCCTGTATAAAGTGCAGTCCAAATCGATACAAACACATAATTTTGGGCAATGTTTTCGATACTTCGTTAGTATTCTAGTCACGAAAGCGTAGCAGAAAGTTGTTTAAGTAAACTAGTTCTATCAAAGTTGTGCGTGTGCTATAACGTACGTACGGATTGGTATACAGTGGTGCTTTATTATCGGTTGATACGTTTTGTTGCTTATTTATAACGATTAAAAGCTTCACGTTTTTTCAGTATAGTTTTAAGAGGGAACCTAGCGCTAAGACATTTCGTTCCCCAATTTCTGTCAAGTTTAAAGATACACCAGAGCGGGAAAATGAAATAAAATAATTTAATTATAATTATTTACCACAGGCCAGTCGTGGCAGAGGCCAGTCGTGGTGCAGTGGCACAAAGTGTACTGTAAAACCGACTGGTTGTGGGTTCGATCCCCACTCGACGAGATGAAATATTTGTTTAAATTTATAATTCCATTTCTTTGCTCTGGTGTCGAGGCTAAGTGCAGCGTTGAGTTCTGCCACTCAACACGCAATGCCTCCAGAATTCGGCAGAAAGTGGGGAACGCAGTGTCTTAACACTAGGTTCCCTCTGCCTACCTTGCTGTGTGCGGGATACAGCGTGAAGCTGGCCAATTATTTACCATCACGACAATGTCAGTAGAACGTTCAAATAATAATATAAAACATATAGGATCTATTTTGAGAAATATCAAAACGAAGTTTTGGATACGTTAGACTCAAAAAATTACGGTGTAAACATTTTCTTCATTTTTACGCATCGCTTACTTGAAGCTGGGGTAGACAGATGGATCTTAATATTTCACATTTCTGTTCCCTGCTTCTCATATATACATGTTTTATTATTACAAAGTATGGAAGTCAACAACGTTATATACGGAAATACAGTGAAGGAGAAATATTTTAGACTTAACGAGAACATTGCAATTAAGATTTGTAGTTGCTGCCAAAATTGTAATATTAAAAATCAGCGTGCACACGCTATATCTCGCAGAGTAAGCAGAGAGAACTCAGTACTAAGACACTCCGCACCCAATTTTTCGTCCTATTTTGGAGACCGCTGTTGAGCCGTGTCTCTTAACTAGAGAAAAGAAATTAAAATAATTAATTATCTCCGACTGGGAATAGAACCCGCAACCGTCGCGTTTATTTAGACTCGATGGTTTCAAAACAGTACAAATATTTGTCAATCTATACTAATATAATAAAGCGGAAGAGTTGTTTGTTTGTTTAAACGCTAAGAACTATGGAACTGGTCGGATTTATCTTTTTTTGTTTTGTATGAATGCTACATTATTGAGGAGTGGGGATAGACTATATAACATACAAGATAAACTTTGGTTCTATAGCATGTAAAGTAGACATACACTTTTTGAGAAAATGTAAAATTAAAATAATAAAAGATTATACAATCAATCTTATAACAGAATATATAGCGGCATAATAGAATAATTATGCGGGCGAAGCCGCGAGTGGGCCGATAGCTTTATATACGACGCAAACATAATTATTATCTACAAGGCACTCAATATATTTTTTACTACATACTAAGTACTTGTACATATCAATACCCCATACACTGCGCTCGTCGAACAAATTTTTAATCAAGATAACATTGTTGGAGCCGTGTTTATTCATTAACGCATCTTTTGTTAGATATTTAGCTCCATTATAACTGCCGTTCTATTGTCACGTGTGACAAAACCGTGCCCTTTTACGAAAGATTCGGCAAGAAAAACGTTTAATGGATTTTTTATAAATATACCATTATGTATTCTTTACATTCAAGCAGAGGGAACCTAGTGCTAAGACACTCCGTTGCCCACTTTCGGAATTTTTCAAGGCATTCTTAATTAATATAATATTACGAATGATTTTTCATTTTTTATACAGTAGATCGTAGTTCTTAGACCTGAGCCTGAATGTGTGGAATATAATGTTAAGACACTCCGTCTGGTTCTTACTCGTTGGTATGAAATAATTAATTTCTCTGAGTGAGAGTCGAACCCACAACCTTCGTGTTACAGTCACACGCTTGTGTCCCTGCGCCACGATAGCCTCAATATAATAAAAAAATATATAACTAATGCTATAAATAATATGTACTTGAGGTTCTATATGGTAATGATTCTTATTTGTCGATTTTAATAAAATTAATCCACACCCACTGTACGTCCCTCTTAAGGCTCTCGAATCCATTACATTAATGACGCACGAACCCTTCTAGAGGACGTTGTTTAACGCTTTCATACTGATTGTTGAGGTTTTATTACTTTGGGACTTGGGAGCGTCACGATAAATAAGTGATATGCTACTTCTGGGCATACAAGTGTTTTAGATATTGAATTAATATTAATAATATTATAAATGTATTGAGGCCGGTCGTGGCGCAGAGGCACAAAGTGTGACTGTAAAATCGACTGGTTGTGGGTTCGAGTGGGGACTCGAACATCGGGAAATGAAATATTTATTTACATTTATATTTTCATTTCTTCGCTCTGGTGTCGAGGCACAGCGCGGCGTTGAGTTCCGACGCTCAGTCTTAACTTTAGATTCTCTCTGTCTACCCTACTGTGTGCGGGTTACAGCGTGAAACTGATAAAAAATATTATCAATGTGAAAGTTTGTGAGGATGTTTGTTTCACTTTCCCGCAAAATTTACTGAACAGATTTTAGATGAATCTTTACAGTAATATAGCTTATATCATAATAAGACAGAGGCTAAAAATTATGCAAAGATTTAATAATTTCGTTTTAATATAATAAGTGGCCGAAGCCACGTGTTTGTTGCTAGTTCTATATGATTTTGATGCGGAATTTTCCAACTGAATGAAGATTATTCAGTGCTATATGTTTTTGTTATTCAAAATAACAGAAATATTTTTTTTTTATACCATGTTTCAAGTTGGGTAAGCAGAATGGATATAGACTAAATATTTCATGTCCACTGTTCCGCTTACTCGTACCAGTATAGAGAAATGAAAATATTTTTTAATATTAACATTTTAGTATGTGTAGATCGAGGTTACTACCCTACAACTTTAGGCCTAATATATTTATATATCATAGCATAATTATTTTTATATTTTATAAAAAAATGCTTATATTTCAATAATAAAAAATCATTTATCTCATTTACAGTTTAAAAAAAAGTTAGCCTAATATTACCTATACTGTTTTAGTTAGTTATAAAATTAGCACAATTTTTCTGGGTGCCACTCGGGGGCATGTATTCCGGTATCCAGGACAAACAGTTGGAGGCCAGTGGTGGCGCAGGGACACAAATGTGACTGTAAACGCGATTGGCTGTGGGTATGATCTCCACTCGAGGTAATAAAATATTTATTGAAATTTATATTTCCATTTCTTTGCTCTGGTGTCGAAGCACAGCACGGCGTTGAGTTCCACCACTCAACACGCAATGCCTTCCGAATTCCGCACTCAGAGACGGGAAGGCAGAGGGTGCCACGTGTTAAGACACTCCGTTACCCACTTTCCGCCTAATTTTTCTAGGCCTTGCGTGTTTGGCGACGGAACTCAACGCCGAGCTTTAGCCTTAGTGCCAGAGCAAAGATAAGAAAATAGTAATAAATAATAAATGATGGCATACAAATAATAACAAAAACTTAGGAAATATATAAAAAAACATACAAAACGACCCACAATTGGCATGACTGTGTACTTTGATTTAATTCATGGCACACACAGAGCCGCGCTTGGCTAACGAGCGCCATAAATCCAACCATAGCATGTATCTACGGTACTAATACTGTACAAACGTTGTCTGATACGAAAAGACTTATGTATATTTAGGGAGATTGATTTTTTTTTCTTGTTAAAAGCAAAGTTAAAAAAAAACTTATTTTATTACTTAAGTTGCATTGGTTAGATTTCTTTTCAGTTACATGTTGTATCCAGCATTAGCTGGATCATAGGATAAATCTCTACACATGGAGTTCTATTTACAGAATTTAGAATGAGGTGTAGTTGCTAGCGCGAACGTTGTGAGTTCGGATCCCACATGGGGCATTGAAATTTGTATTTATGTGCTCTGGTAATGAAGGAACGGGGCGTTGAGTTCCGCCACTTAACACACAATGCTTCGCAGAGAAAAGTGGAGAACTGAATTGTCTTATCAGTGGGTTCCGAGGTTCCCTCTGCTTGCCCTGCCTTTTTGCGGAATTTAGAAAAACACTGTAGCGGTGATTTTGTGACTACTTGGATAAGCGATTAAGCGATTATAATTGAAGATTAAAATCATTTAATCTTCAATTATATCTTAATATCAATTATGATGTTGTGTGAGGGAGATTAAATAATTCACATGAAATTTCTTATATGAAAAAGAAAATTAGAAATATTTTAAATAAGTGATATCACTAATAAAAAAAAAAAATGTTGATTAGCTTATATAAAGTTAAATTCTAAATAAAAACAAACATATTTCATTTGCTTCTACCAACCAGTGTTTGGTAACTTAATCCTGCAACTCATAAAAAAGAGATTTCACGTAAAGTTGCTGGAAAAACGTGATCAAACCTCATTCGTATTTAAAAATATCTTCACATAAATTTAAGTAAATATTTCATCTCCTCGAGTGGGGATCGAACTCACAACCAGTCGGTTTTACAGTCACACCTCGTGCCGTTGCGCCACGACTGGCCTCTATCTATCTGGTAAGCATATATGTAGGTATGTATGCATGTTATACACTCGATTTCCTCTACGTAAACTGCTATAGGCGGTATACAGCGTGAAGCTGAAAAAAATCAAAAAAAAGAATCCTGTAAAAACCGATGTTACAGTAGAAATACTTTTATTGTTACTGAGCTCGTAAGCTGTGATTTTGTCATAAAGGGATATTTGGCGAAATCCATTTTTTGGCTTCTACCACAACTTTTTCTTAGCCTCCTAGAAGATATTCTTTTCTTTATAATGTAGAACTAATAAAAAAAAATATTACAAAAAATGTGGAACAGCAATGATATACGAACGATATCTTAACACCAGTTTCCCTCCCTTTGATACTACTGTACTGTAGTATCGGAGCGTAAAACCAAACTTAAATTTAAACTAACCTTCCTTTACAAATTAATAAATAATTCCTTTATAAATAATCAAAATACCTAAAACCTAAATGTATTCTGGTTGTTGATACAAAATATCCGAATATTATTTGGTGAGAAACCAAACGATCGTTTGACGAGCCGCAGCCGCGACTCGACAAAGTGTCGGTGCGTCCCTATTTGCCTAATTAATTCCTCTCTACGATGGCAACTCGTGCGTCATTGTTCGAAGTCCCGATATCGACATTAATAGTGATATGTTGAAT
Organism: Heliconius erato x Heliconius himera; assembly: GCA_013421005.1. Taxonomy (NCBI): domain Eukaryota; kingdom Metazoa; phylum Arthropoda; class Insecta; order Lepidoptera; family Nymphalidae; genus Heliconius; species Heliconius erato x Heliconius himera. The sequence goes on from JAATLQ010038601.1 coordinate 40,080, forward strand.
TGGAACCTTATACTGTGTATAGTGTAATTAATTAAAATTTGAATGTATTCAGGCGCGGTGCAGGGGCACAGGCGTGTGACTGAGTGTGAGTTCGGTTTCCACTTGAGGAAATGAAATATTTAATATTTTCTTGTATTTGTTCTGGTAACGAGCCAAATCAAGTAGCTAAACAAGGAATGCGTCCAAAATTCAGCGGAAAGTGAGCAACCATAGTGCCTACTAGATTTCTAGGTTCCCCCAGCCTACCATGCTATATAAAGAATACACCGTGAAGCAAAAAATATATTTAACTTACAATTTTGAGGCTATCATGGTGCAGTGACTGACTAACGGTAAGTAAACGGGACAATAGTGGGTTTGATTTCCATTCGGAGTGAACGAGTGAATTATTTTTATTTTCCAGCTTTCATAAGATTATCATATCGAAATATCTCTTTAAAATTAAACTAAGTAATCGAAAAGCTGTCATAATGTTAAAATATGAAATGCAATCTCGTATACTTTAAAATAAATATATTTTACGTTATAATAAGATTAAAGAGCTAATGCCATTATAATTTGTGATGAAACTTTTAACATTTTATTTTCATTTAATTTTGCGCAAACCAGTGTTGCGAAAATGTTACGTAATGAAAATTTAATAGTCGCCATTTAATTTTATTCTCATGCGTCGTTTGTCATAAATGTTATCTTTATTTTTGTTGCGAGTTTTTTTTAGGTACGGTATTTTTTGAGATATAGTAGTGCAGTGGGATGCATTGTAAATGTTGTGGTAAATTATAGCGCGGTGTTGTGTTCCGCCGCTCGACTCGCACTAGATATAATGTGGGTAAGTTTTTTTTAATTTCCTCTAAATTTTTAACACAGATGCCTGAATAAAAAATATTAAAAAAAAATTGCAACGATCAATTCGCTTGAAAATATATATTTTTTATTTATGTCATTATTATCATGTAATTAGTGATGCAGCGGTACAGCATTGTTCTATTCATAAAAACCATTTCCATTTCCGTAGTGGCAAGAGAAAAAAATACATTGAGTTCGCCCACTGCACTCAGTCTTTAATATATGTGGAGAACCGGAAACAGAGTAACACTAGGTTCTCTTTACCTTCCTATTCTACCTTACCTACTTACATTAAAAAAAAAAAATCAAATCAGCTTCACGCTGTATCCCGCACACAGCAGGATAGGCAGAGGGAACCTAGTGTTAAGACACTCCGTTCCCCACTTTCTGCCGAATTCTGGAGGCATTGCGTGTTGGGTGGCAGAACTCAACGCCGCGCTTAACTTCGACACCAGAGCGAAGAAATGTAAATATAAATTTAAGTAAATATTTCATCTCCTCGAGTGGGGATCGAACCCACAACCAGTCGGTTTTACAGTCACACCTCGTGCCGCTGCGCCACGACCGGCCTCTACTTACATTATGCGGGAGAAAACTCGAAGCTGCTTGTATTATTAACATAAATTATACTTCAACACCCTCTTCTCAATTTATTATGAGATATATAGAGATATATCTATCATAGTCTCTATGTAGTAGCTTCATCATCTGTTTTATGAGATGGCCACGTTAGTGCTGTCACAATAATGAAATTTAGGAGTAAATTTAGATGGCGTTGCTAATAAGTGACACACTGACGTTGGGTTATAAAATAGTTAATTCTAAAAGCATTTTGAAATTTAACGAAATATTTCGGGAGTATTTTATTTGAAAATATATATTTTTTATATGAAAAATGTTTTATTATAAACCACCAACAACTATTAAGGTTGTGGTACAATGGCACAGCGAGTGACTGTAAATGCGACGGTTGTTGGGTTCGGTTTTTACCCGAGGGAATAACTTCATGTCCTCGTTCTGGTAACAAGGCACAGAGTGTCTTGACATAAAAATCATTCCGTCTCCTATGTGACAAGCGAGAACAACGTGAAATGATTATTTACTTGCGTAGTAGCTTTTCCGAGTGGAAGAGTAACTCATTGAGTTACTCTTCCACTCGCAGTGGTTATGTTATACTAAAATTATTTTTTTGCTCTGGCAGATAGCTTCTGGTAACTTGAGTTCAGCCACTCAACATACATTTCCTTGAAAAGTGAGCAGAAAATGGAGATGGAAGTCTTCTTACTATGTAGTAAGCCATCTCTGTCTACCCTTGTAATATACAATTATAAATTATTAATATATATCCTTAATAAATAAAAAAATAGATACCAGTCGTGGCTCAGGGGCACAAAGTGTGACTGTAAAACCGACTGGTTGTGGGTTCGATCCCCACTCGAGGAAATGAAATATTTACTTACATTTATATTTTTATTTCTTCGCTCTGGTGTCGAGGCTAAGCGCGGCGTTGATTTCCGCCACTCAACACGCAATGCCTCCAGAACTCGGCGGAAAGTGTTTTTTTTTTTTTTTTTTTTCGAACTTGAGGTAATTGCTGTTAGCCCTATTGGCCTTTACAGCGACACCGGGTGGGTAGGGAAGAGGGTACTCTGTCCCAGAAGAAAAAGCAAGCACTACCTGGCTGCTTGAGAGGGGTCGACGATTGTAAGGGCGCCCCCTGCGGGGCTCGAACCTCGGCTTACAATCGACGAGCGGGCTGGAGCGGCGGAAAGTGGGGAACGTTGAGTCTTAACACTTGGTTCCCTCTGCCTACCCTGCTGTGTGCGGGATACAGCGTGACGCCGGTTTTTTTTTTAATACAAAAAAAAATACACCACTGTGTGTATCAAAGGTAAGGTCAAATGTATAATAATGCGCTTACGTTCCCTCGCCCTAAGACCATTTAAATTGAACGGGGCACTGAAAAGGTATTCGAATGACCGCACGATACAAGAATCATCAATTAGATAAATGGAAATGCTTAATTAGATTTTTTTTTAGTTTCACGCTGTATATTCCACATATAGAACGATAGGCAGAAGAAACTTAATGTTAAAACACTCCGTCCCCCAGTTTTCGCCTAAATTTTATACATGTGAAGTGGCGGATCTTAACGCTGCAGTTACCAGAGCGTGGAATAAATATAATTCATTCCTCCATGTGGGAATCGAAGTCACATCTGTTGAATTCACGGTCAGATGAGGTGTCGCTGCGCTATGACGATATTATGACATTAGTTGTTTATTTTATAGTTGATATTAATTAGCATTGTATTACTTAACAATAATTAAATGTTATATTTCTACCTAGGGAACCTAGCGTCATAACACTACTCTCCTCTGTACAGCTGAATCCGAAATTTTTGGTGGAGTACCATCACGGTACTTAACTCCGAATTTAATGTAACAACATCAGAAAAATAAATTTATTTAGATAAAACTACTCCAGCTGAGCGAGGATCGTATCCACAACCACGGTATATCAGCATCATCGCCACTTAACGACACCATAAAAACACAAAATTTAGTTACTTACAAAAAACGGAGTTTTCACAAAAGTATCCTAAAATCTATTACTATTACATATTTCTAAAACAAAACATACATATATATATTTGAATAGATTTTTAAAAAGGTATATTTGTCACAATACCGCCAGTGAACTGATAGCTGTCGCATTAAAGTCGCCTCAGCCCCCCCGTTTGAGTGCCTAAGCTTCTTACCATCCTGTTGTCTCTTTAGACTTTATCACGAAAAGCCATGTTTTGTCTATTTATGAAGTTGAATTTTCAAATCATGTTTAAGTGTCTTGCTTAAATATTAGTAGAGTAAATTTTTTTTTGAAAAATAATTGTGTGTAAATATGGTAATAAGTATCTATATTCGTAATTAAAAATCTACGTGTAGAACTCAACTACACTTAAAAAAAATGTCAGTGTAACATTGCCATTTAGCCCCTAGTATGTGGTTCTTATAAAGCACATATCACTTTGTCAATGTCACGTTGTATGGAGAAGACATGAAGGGAGTTGTACGGTAGAAAAGAGATAATGTTATATAGTAGGAGAATGCAAAGCGCCTAGTATATAATATTCTTTTTGTCTTCACATCTTTTATACGAGATAAGCAATGAGAGTGTAGTGAATAGTCATTCACTTTTATCAGACCAGATGCATTTGTATACATTTTTTGGTCCTATGTATGAAAACAGAATCATATCACACATTTTTCACTTTAAATTTTTCACGATGATAATAATGTCAAAAGCTATTATTATGATTATATGAAAAAAATAATTAAACAAATTCTTGTATTTTTTTTATAAAATACAATGTAATTAAACATTGTAGTTTCACGCTGTATTTCGAGATACCATAAAAGGCAGGAGGAATTTCTTATCGTTAAGGCACTCTGTTTCCGCCCAATTTTCAATGCGTGTTGAGTGATAATATTCTTAAGTGAAAATCGAACCCAAAATTGTCACGTTTACAGTCAGAGGCTAAGCCCCTGCGCCGTGACAGTTCAAGATCTGATCTTATATTGTAACAAAAGTTTACCAAAAAGGTAATTCAGCAAGAAATTGTAATACCTGTATATATTGTTAGTACGATGTAATCTAATAACTCGCTCGGTAACTAAATAACTATCTATCTAAATTTATTTCATAACCTCACATAGTGGTTTCGTTATAAATTAAATTGCTCGCGTGTCCATTTTACCTTATTTTCCCCTTAACAAGATGGATATAATGAAAATAATAAACGATTTTCGACTCTATTACATATAGCAATAGTGACCGAATTGTACTTTTTCGAAACAAACTTTTGATATGGATCGTATTTCAGGCAAATAATTTTGACGGGACCGTCAGATTTTAGTACAAATAATTAATTGTTGTTGACTAACTTGCCGCCAAGATGTGGATTAAATGGGTATTTACGCTGTTGTGCTTTAAGCTTTAAAATGTCACTGTGTTATAGTAATTTTATTATTGGTACTATGCCGCTAAAAATTTTATTTAAAAATTATTTTAAGATTTAGTTGAATCAGTTTAAATACTTACTACGAATTTTTCGATATATATTACAGCTATTGATTACATATTTTACTAACGATTTAAATTCGTACACATAGCGAAGGAGGCAGAGGCAAACTAGTGTTAAGACACTCCGTCCCCCAATTTCTGATATATTGCTTGTCTTTCCGATTTTCGAGACATTACCTGTTGAGTGACTGAACTCAATACTATGAATTGTTTACCAGAAAAGAAAATAACTCACAAGTATAAAATGCAGGATGCAAAAACGACTTTGCATGCCATTATTTTAAAATTTCATACTAAAATTCTAGGAAGAACAGTACTTAACGCAATAAAGTGAACTTTCAAGTTTCCACTTGCTTTCAGTAACGGCGCCAAGCGCTACAAAGTGTAAGATGTCTGTCTTAATCAGTTTCACTTCAAACACTAGACAATGCAAGGGTATTTTACTGCATAATTATCACTTAGTACTTTTGTGTTTTTTAACCTTTTTTATATAATTGTTACGTAATAACTAGAGGCACAGGGTACAGGTTTGCGACTGTAATCGCAATAGGCTGTGGGTTCGATTCCCACTCGAAACCATGAAATATATTATGTTTTCTTTTTCTCGCTCTGTGTTACCAGAAAGACACATGATCCACAATTCAGTGAAAAGTGAGGAGAGAGAGTGTCTTAATCAAAACAGAATGTCGTAACACTAGGTTTTCAGGTTCTTTTTGTTTAATTAAGCACTAACATGATTTTTTTAAATTCCCCCAGAGAAAACAGAATTTCTCAGTTTACACCTTGATGTCCACGTAATAAAATTACAGGCGACAAGTTATTTATAAAAGTAAAGTAAAAAAAAACAATCGCTCTCACCTTGAACGTTCGAGACAATGTAATTAGATTAAAGATACAATGGACAGCTATTATAGAGGTTTTGGTTTTGGTGCAAGGTGCACAAATATGTTGTAAATAATAGTGATATTAATTTTGAAGTAACTATGCCGTCTGTATTTTGAGGCTGATTGTAATCGTGACAGTTGTAGCATCGATTTCCGCTTGGGAAAATGAGTTCGCTTTATTTGCTCGCTCTGGTAGAAATGCAAAGGGTGGCGTTTAATTTAGCCATTCAACATATAAGTATTGAGAATTATACGGCGCATATACACTAGCAAACACTATTTTTAAAAATAAGAATAAGCTTCACGCTGTATCCCGCACATATCAGGCAGAGGGAACCTAGTGTTAACCCACTCCATTCCCCATTTCTACCTTATTCTGGAGACTTTGCGTGTTGAGTGGCGGAATTCAACGCCGCCAATTATCTTATGGCTATTTTGGTATAGCACAAACAGCACGAAGAGCTTAATAAAACTAGTTTATTTTTAAAAATAAAGGTATTTATCTAGTGGCAACCGATAACCGCAGAATCAGGTAGGTAATATTTATCGTTTCATATCGCAAATATTAAATGCGTTGCCTATAATTAAGTTTGCAGCAACCACTTCATTATAGGCAAAGGGAAATTTGATTTACTAAAACAATTTATTATCTAGAAACATTAACGGTTCTAACACCTAATAGATTATTTATGTAAATATATTAAAAAAAACATACATTTGATTTATTTTATTATTAGCTAAATTAATAATATATTATTGCTAAAAACGTTGTGGTACATACAACGGTTATGGGTTCGATTTTCACTCGAGAAAGTGAAATATTAATCGCTCTTGTGGAAAGACGAAGCGCAGCGTTTAGTTCTGCCACTGAGCTCGCAATAACTCGAAACTCTGGCAGAAAGCGGTGAAAGTAGTGTCTTAACTTTAGGTTCTCTTCGCTTATCCTACCATAAGCGTGATACGGAGTGAAGCCAAAAACAAATGCCAACGAAATTGTACTGTAATAACATAAATTAAATGTACAAATAAACGAATATAAACATAACAGCTTATATTTTAGAAAAAAGTGTAAAGCTATTTCCAGCGTAGAAGTAAAAGAATAACATTTTTAACATTCTTCTTTTTACATATTATTTGGCCTTCATTATAAATTGCAGCAACAAATATGTACATTTGGCGAGTTTAAGCTGAGCTTTGCATTTGTGAAAGTGATTATAAAAGGAGAGTCAGAAAAAAACTTAAAGATAAAGTTTAATGTTATAAATCAATAAAAAAATATAACATTAAAAATCAAATCAATATCAAATCTTTTAAGCTGAAGTTATATCGTGTGAGATAATAAATGATAATTTGTGATAAAGCATTTAAAATTTTTTGAGAGGTCAATTGTGGCGCATGGACACGTGTGCGATTGTAAGTCTGACAGGTTGTTGGATCCCACCTCGAAGATATAAAATATTTATTATTTTCATTTCTTCTCCATTGCTTACTAGTGGTAGTTAAATGTTAAACGTTGAACTCAACACACAATGCCTTCAGATTTCGGGAAAAGTGGGAAATGGAAGTGTCATTATGGGAACCAAGTATCTTAACATTAGATCAAGTTTCCTTCTGCCTACCCGGCTATGTGCGTTATATCCCGCATGAGATAATAATATCATTCCGGGATACAGCGTGAAGCTGATTTGTTTTTTTTTTATTATATTCATAATTTTAATCGAACCAATTATCTTCTTTATAGCCGTGATAGACTAAAATAAAAAAAAATATTTTTAATATATTGGTATAATGTTTACACAACACCTCTCAAAGCTTACACCAAACACTCGAACGCCGTCTGACCAATTGGGTCAAGTGAGCAACCCGTCACAGGGGAGCTAATTAATATGTAATTATCTGCTTCATAATAATTAAATTGTAAATGACTGAAGGTTTAATTTAGTTTTATTTTTAGTGTGAAAATAATTATTTAATTTTTATGTCAGAACTTTTAATTTGTTTTTTAGTTAGGAAATATTTTTAAAAAATTACCTGATCTATTTTTAATTTGAGCCGTCGTAGCTTAGGTGCACAAGCGTTCAAAGACTGTAAACTGTGACGGATGTGGCTTCAATTCCGACGCCGGTAAAAAAAATATTGTCATTTCCTCGCTCTGGCAACGAGGCAAATCGCGTCGTTTCCTCAGCGCGCAATCCCTCAGAATTCGGCAGAAAGTGGGGAACGGAGTGTTTTAACACTAGGTCTCCACGTTTGTTCTCTCCGCGAACAAGTCAAAAAAATATCTGATAGGGCAAAGAGATAAAATCTAATGTCTTCTTATTCAAATTGATATTTTAATAAAAGACTAACATTGTAACAAGCCTTCATTTTTTTTTAAAACCGATGAGTTATAGAAATGTTAAATTTTTTTTCACGTAAAACAAGCACACAATTCGATTTTGACGATTTTGGCCTGACTTAAACTAAACCTTTTTAAGTCATTGATCGATTCTTTTTAAGTCCTTTAAACGGTATAGAATTTAACTGACAACTGCTGACCTCGCTGGTCCCACGGCTTGCTATATTCGTATTCTAATAATCATAAAAAGTAAGTAGAAGTTTAAAACATGATAATATTTGATGTAGTAAAAGATATTATTGCGCTGACACTGCTGTTGTATTAATAAACATTATTTAATTTCTCACAGTTGCACAGTTGGTTTTCTACCAACTGTACATATTACTTAAAGATGAAGTTTCTTTTATTAAAAATATTTTTATTTAAATACCCATTTTCTATATTCTAGTCGAATTACTTAATAATAAAATGTCATTGTCATCATCCATCTTGCCTTTTTTGTTACATATTTCTTGTCTACATTTTTAAGATATTTTCTTTAAAAATCTGTCCTTTCAATTTGGTATAATTACCGATTTTAGTTAATCCTGGCGTCGTGGCAGATGGTGGAATCATCGGCGTTCTTGGAGAGTTGATTGAAATAGATTGAGCTTAAATAAAAATCAGCTTCACGCTGTATCCCGCACACAGCAGGGTAGGCAGAGGAAACCCAGTGTTAAGACACTTTGTTCCCCACTTTCCGCCGAATTCTGGAGGCATTGCGTGTTGAATGGCAGAACTCAACGCCGCTTAACCTCGACAGCAGAGCGAAGAAATGAAAATATAAATTTAAGTAAATATTTCATCTCCTCGAGTGGGGATCGAACCCACAACCAGTAGATTTTACAGTCACACCTCGTGCCGCTGCGCCACGACTGGCCTCTAAAACAGAGATAGCTAGATTGAGCTTCATATGATAAATTGTTACGCTTAGGAGAAAAGTCGTTATTACGATTCATATTACTATGTAGATATACTGTTTAGGGCGGACGATACAGGGGTCGGTATCAATAATTATGTTATAAGTGGGAGTGGATCCTATATTAAAATCATGAAATTCTTAAATATTCTATCATAGGTGAGCAGTCAAAACTTGATGGGGCCTCAAAGGACAATGATGTGAAAACAAACACTTTACTGGAGAGATTAAAGTGAAGGTATACGAATAAGAAATTTTGAGCTTTTACACTCTTCTTTCTCTTATCTTTCTTCATCCATCTATGGATGAGGTTCTGGGCGAAGTTTCACGTCTTCGGAGCTAGAAACCAATATGTGTCTTTAATTATTGATAAAATAATGAGTAGGCATGATTTTAGATTCAAGAGTAATTTTAATTATATTAATGTTTAAAGGGGTGCCATCAAATAAAAATAATTTTATATATTATTGAAATAATAATTATTTTCACGAATAACGTCCTTACTTAAACATATATCCTGAAAAAACGTTCTATTTAATTTGGGACATGTAAGTAATATTATCAATTGAGTACAAATATGTTGTATTTATATATAAAGCGTTTAAAACTTCTGTACGATCCATACAAAATATTGTCCCATATCACTCTTGTTTTATAACGAATGCTATTTTTAAGTAATTGCTAGTTCAAGTGAATGTAATCGTATTTTAATGCAATGTGTATTTTTCTAAGATTCCATGAAAAGACGTCCTATGTAAATATAGTTTTTTTTTTCTGTTTGAGATAATACAATTTAAGTTACGGTAAACTTACGATGTATTTCAGCATTAAATGATGCTATAAGGTTTTCTATTAACGTAATAGCACATTTTTACCAGCATACCATTTTCTTCTGAGAGAATCTGAAGCTACATTAAAAATAAGATATTTATTTCCGGCATATTTGCATTTAGAAGCCAGTCGTAGCTTAGGGGCACAAAGTGTGACTGTAAAACCAACTGGTTGTGGGTTCGATCCCCACTCGAGAAGATGAAATATTTACTTAAATTTATATTTCCATTTCTTCGCTCTGGTATCGAGGCAAAGTGCGGCGTTGAGTTCTGCCACTCAACACACAATGCCTACAGAATTCGGCAGAAAGTGAGATACGGAGTGTCTTAACACTAGGTTCCCTCTGCCTATCCTGCTATGTGCGGGATACAACGTGAAGCTGATTTTTTTATCATATCGGACCAAATTCTTTTCATGACGCGATTTAATTTGTTTTTTTTTTTTGTCAGGGATACTGGGTGTTAAAACACTCCATCCTCCTCCACCCAAACAGGCTTTGGTATCAGAGCGAAGAATAAATAAAAATATTATAAAATAATAATTCATTCAGCATAGTTGAAATAACGTGATGGTCGCATCACGTTACAGTTAAACGCGCCACGCCACGACGGCCTTAAATATATTAATATAAAAGATTTTATTATAAATACAAATTTTATTTCAAGATGCTTCTTTATCTTTTAGGTCAGTGTTTCATAAAGAAGAGTCCAAATTTACTCGGAAAATATAAATCATTTAGTTTTACTATTATTTATACTTTGTATTACTTTAACGTCGTGGAAGAGGCCAGTCGTGGCGCAGCGGCACGAAGTGTGATTGTAAAACCGACTGGTTGTGGGTTCGATCCCCACTCGAGGAGATGAAATATTTACTTAAATTTATATTTGCATTTATTCGCTCTGGTGGCGAGTGGCGTTGAGTTCTGCCACTCAACACGCAACGCCTCCAGAATTGGGCAGAAAGTGGGGAACGGAGTGTCTTAACACTAGGTTTCCTCTGCCTACCCTGCTGTGTGCGGGATACAGCGTGAAGCTGACTACTTTAATGTCGTCGATTAGTTTAAATTTGCATATTTTTTCGTCTCCTCTATGGACATTTAACAAGTTTAAAGACAGATTTCAAAGTCTAGTAACATAAAACACTACATTTACCGTCATCTAACACACAATAACTAAAATGGGCGCAAAGTAGGGACAATATTTATTTTTGCACTTGTAATTTGAAGTGAGATTTATATTGAGAATTTCATATTTACATTTTTGTAAATATAATATGAATTATTGTGTGTATAAACCACACATGCCACCTATAAAATGGTAAGCAGAAGAAAACTTAAGGTTAAGACACTCCGTTCTCCTCGCACTTTTCAATTTTCGAGACAACTTATGTTGAGTAGCGGTGCTTAACCACGATTTGTCATGTCACCACAGCAAGAAAATGAAAATAAATCACCAAACTAGTGAGAATCGAACCCTCAACCGTCACGTTTACTCATACGAGTACGCTCGCTACGCTACGACGGCCTTATAAACCATGTTATACTTATAATAAACCCATCAAGGCTTATTTAACTAAATTATGAAATATTACTGTAAGCTTACTCCGCCTTATAATCATATTTCAGCGTTAAAGAAAACCTAACAAATTTCTAAATAATATATTCTTCATTTTCCTTCTAGAATGTACAAAGATTTCTTAGCGTCAGAAAAATATATAGATCTTATAAGTCCTAATAAATCACGTGAAATAAAATTAAATATGGCGGATAGAGACAGCTGTTCCGTTAGCAAATATTGCTGGGATTGTACAAAATATAAGTTATTTAATAACGAGGTTTTAGCTGTGTATGTTTTTATGTTACGTTATTGATTTTCTTTATAAATTATGATTTGATTTTGTGGTAGAATAAAAGAAATATGTTCAACTTGAATAAATTATTTCTCTTCTTCTTATTAAATTTACATAAATTTTTAATATGTTTTTAACATAAATAATTGTGACTATACTCGATCGTAGAAACATTGGACATTACAATGACATCTTGTATTGTCTTTTTTGTATATAATACATATAAACACGACACTTGCGTAACATAAACTAATTGTATTAAAATTTACAATAGTATTTATTTATGAAATACTAGACAAGAAACTACTCAGTACCATATACGAATAATTCATGAATTGCTCACATGGTTTCACCATGCGGGGGTGCCGGGTCCATCGTGGTCCATAAATTAAAATCTCAATATGGCTCATAAATTTCGTTTTCGCCAGTCGCCAGTCGTGGCGCAGCGGCACGAGATGTGACTGCAAAACTGACTGGTTGTGGGTTCGATCCCCACTCGAGGAGATGATATATTTACTTAAATTTATATTTCCATTTCTTCGTTCTGGTGTCGAGGTTAAGCGCGGCGTTGAGTTCTGCCACTCAACACGCAATGCCTCCAGAATTCGGCAGAAAGTGGGGAACGGAGTGTCTTACACTAGGTTCCCTCTGCCTACCCTGCTGTGTGCGGGATACAGCGTGAAGCTGATATAATTTAATTTAATTTTAATTTCGAAAATGGTATTCAGGACCTTACATCTACATACATAAAAAAAGAACTCCAACTCAATTCCCCTCAAATGAAGTCAACATTCCTTGTCAAAGTAAACAATCATCTTAAGCAAGTAATCCACTGGAGTATAATCTGTCTTTGCTGAGCTGCGAGTGTGTTTTAACAGGCAAAGTGCATTGTGCCTCGCTGCAAATAACATCTAATTTTAATCAGACGCTTTATGTTGAAGCGAAATTGTCTTCACTTATGGCTAAGTGGTAATTAAAATATAGTATGGAAGGTAGCTTATTGTGTTTTTTTTTTAGTTTCACGCTTAATCCCGCATGTAGCAGAGTAGGCAGAGGAAGCTTTGTGTTAGGACACTCCGTTCCTCATTTTTCGTCGAATTCTGGAGATTGCGTATTGAGTGAACCAGAGCGAAGAAATGAAAATATTAAATATTTCATTTCCTCGAGTGAGATTTGAACCCACAACCTGTCGAGTTGTACATGCTTATTCCCCTGCGCTACGACTGGTTCCGACTGTTTAATAATAAAATTCTAATTTGGTATTGCAAGCTCAGTTGCTCAACTGTGGAGTATCTCGCTCTTCTTTCACAAGAACTGCATTTCGGGCGGTTGGTGGCTCTGTGTTCATTCGACTATTCATAAGTAGCAAAAGTCTTCTCGAATAAAGGATATTTTGAATAGAATTTGTGGTAAATAATTCCACTTTTCAAATTTCTATTCGTATATTTATTTTAAGTGTACTATTATATTATACTTTCCCCTTTTTATAATGGTAGCTGTCACAATTGTTACAGTGGAGAACTGAGGCAAATTCAGTATTTGTTAAAAAGCAGTTAAGTACGAGGTGCACTAAGGGTTCCGTGTCAAGTGGGTCACCGGGAAGTACAACTTATGAAAGTTGACAAATTTAAATTTGTTGGGCGTAAGCACTAATTATGATATAATTATGAATTGAATGATAGATATAATTTTGTAATAGATTATGAGTGAAATTTATCTATAAATCACAATAATAAGCAATTTTACGTTTATTTTGACTGTAAGCAAATTTTTGCAAACGAAGCAATGAATTTTTTCCTATATATTTCAATAACGCGGTAGATTTCATATAGTTTGAAAGACGAAGTATACTTTTTTGATTATGTTTACTTAAAAGCTTACTATTATCTGTACGCCGAGTGATAATAGATATAGATAGTTACTTCAGTATAATTATAAATTTCAGCATGTTAATTTCTTGAAAAACCTTATCTCGACAGACTGATAGAGAGAGAGACAGAGATCAAAAATCATTTTGAATGTTTTTGAATACACAGTTTATTTTATATGAAAACTTAAGTACAGATATTCAAATCAATAAATATAATTAATAAAGGTTAGGGAATAAATGAAAGCATCAACTTAGACTAAGAGTAGTTGGACGAAACAGCAAAGCATTGTTCTAAGATAATTGTATCAATTTACAGAAAATTGAGTGCAAACAAAAACCTAGATCGCATCTAGACCTAATCAAGTTTACTTAATGAAAAGGATTCACAAATGTTTTCAATGAGTATCCCAGAATGAAACAACGTAAGGCATTTATTCAAATGTTGTTGTTGATTGAGCCTTTTATAATTTTCATTCTTTTATTAAAAATCTAAATTAAATCAGTTTCACGCTGTATCCCGCACACAGCAGGGTTCCCATTTTCCGCCGAATTTTTCGAGGACTTTTGCCTTGGTGCCAGAGCGAAGAAATTAAAATATTAAGAAATAATAATGCAAATTTCTTCAAGTGAAGATCGAACTCACAACCGTTTCATTTCAGTTACACCTTTGTGCCACTGGGCCTCGGCTATTCACTCTTTTCTAGTGTAAAAATTTTCTTTATAATATTAATGTATTTTTTATAATTTATAAAGACAGCACCGTGAAAACATGTGAGAAGTTGAAGAGTTTATGATACATAAAATACATCGATGTCCTTCAAAAGTAGAATTTTGTCATTTTGAAAATTGTTATTTCTTTTGTTTAAGTTTTAAAAATCAATGGATTATCCATTTATTTTTAAAAGATATTAGATTTATTAGTTACTTGAGTAGGGCACCTTGACAGTGTCATATTTCATAAACAATATTTGGTTATTTTCATTTAAAATGCAGGCGAAGTCGCAAAAGCAAGTTGTTTATAAATATATTTTGTTTTTCTGCATTTTCATTTACTGAGTAAGCATTAACGAGGACAGACGTGACTTTTCTACACTATTTAGAGATAATGGAATAAGTTAAGAAAGAAAAGTGTACAATGTAATCACATACGAGGTTTTTTAAAGTATTTTTTACATGTTTTTCCCTAGAACAAGGACTACACTAGGTATGTTTGCTATTTTTTTTATTTGTACTTTCCTTTTTATTAGGAGTAATTTGTTCTACTTACTTGTTAAATCATCAAAATATTTTGCTTTTACATATTTTTAATCTCAAGTGATAATTGGTTCCATAGTAATATAATGTATACAGTGACATCGATCATAACTTCGACCCTCCAGTTCCAGTTCCCCGTAAGAGAAATTTCGTGTTAAGTTACGAAACCCAACGTCGCACTTTATTTTAATATATTTTCAGGTAAAAAAAAATATAGTAATATAATCCTTAGCGGGAATTGTACCTGCAACCATTGCTTTACAGTTAAACGCTGTATCACTACGCCAGATAGCTTTAAGTATTTTAAATACTTTTTAAGTTAAATTTTACTTTTACATGCTTACCACACTTAACATTTAAAGTTAGAATTCATTGAGAAAAGAACAAGAAAGCCACTGTTCAAGTCCTACCTTTATTATTTAAGCCCTACGGCGAGATCGCGTGTAAGATATTTTTAGGTAATTCATGATAAGAATTTCGTTTGTCTGTAATGACGTAGAAGAAATTTTTCCTTTTTTTATTCAACTTCATATTTTTATTTCGCATAAAAGGTTAAAGAGAGATAAATTAGGGCGACATCTCTCTGTTCTTTACTTTTCGCTTGAACTAGAGACATTGCTTGTTGAGTATCGCAACTTAACGCCGTGTTATTTCTTTATAATAGGAGAAGTGAAAAAAAATCAAATCTTAAGACGAATAAGGAGAGTCTAATGACTGTAAACGCGACGGTTGATGTTTTTTTGTGTTGCTATTAGAGCGTTAAATAATAAAATTAATTTCTTTTCCGCCTGTTTTGGCATAATGGCACATTAGTAGGTTCGATTCCCACTCGGAGGAATAAACTATTATTTATTAATATTTTCTTCACTCTGGCAACAAGGCGGCGGTAATCGCGGCGTTTAGTGCCACCACTTAACACGGAATGCCTTGAAAGTTGGGAGCGGAAAGTGAAAATATTCTCCTTTTTTTTGTCAACCGCGTTGCCTCTACGCCACGTTGACCTTGAAACAAGAAAATAAATATAATTTACATAATAAGATAATTAAATGACATCATATCTCGTACTTTGCTTCAAATCGTGAAATTATAGTAAAATGTGACATGCATGCTAGTCATACGGCGTTTTCAACTTTAGAACCGCCGCTCGAAATGTAGTAGGTATTTGAGGCTCGTTGCATAACCGTCTGTGATACTCGGAACTTTAGAAATAGCATCTATTAAAAATAAAGTGTTTGTTTTTTCACTTTTAAGTACTTTTTTCAGTTTCGTGGTGTATCCCGCATGTAGCAGAGTAGGCAGATGGTTTAGTGTAGAGACACTCCGCTCCCCATTTTCCGCGGAATTCTGGAGGTACCACCGACACCAGCATGAAGAAAACGAGTGGATATCGAATCCACCAAAATTTGCATTTACAGTCACACGCTTGTGCCCCTGCGCCACGACTGATTTTAATTTACTTTTAATAATTAGAAATTTCACAAATAAAGGTATTAATCACTATAAAGGCTTCTTAAAAATATAATAAATTTAGTCTTATCTTATTTTTGGGTAGGGGCAGTAGCATACCCCAGTTGTTGGGGAGGTGGTTGTGAGTTCAAAACCCACACGGGGGAATAAAATATTGATATTTTGATATATTTATATACTTAACATATAATGCCTCAAGAATTCGATAGAAAGAGGAAAGCAGAAGTGTCCTAACACTAGGTTTCCATGTTTCCTTTTGCTCTAAAAAAAATTATTAAAACATTTAATATAGTTTTAATTTATCTTAAATACACCGTCTATGCCATATGTATTTTTTTTAGCTTCACGCTGTATCCTGCAAACAGTAGGGTAGGCAGAGGGAACCTAGTGTTAAGACTGTCAAATTCTGGAGGCATTGCGTGTTGAGTGGCAGAACTCAACGCCGCGCTTGGCATCGACACCAGAGCGAAGAAATCGAAATATACATTTAAGTAAATATTTCATCTTATCGAGTGGGGATCGAATCCACAACCAGTCGATTTTACAGTCACACTTCGTGCCGCTGCGCCACGGCTGGCCTCTGTGCCTATGTAATTTGAACCCATAATTATCAAATAATTACAAAATCCAAGTACAAACCACTTCCACACTCCCCAAGTCCAACTACGATGTCGCTTTTCAAAACAGATGCGACTTTAGAAATTAACTCATTTCTTGCGGGCACGCCTAATTAGCGACCCTGTTCCGTAATTGTACAGTCAGCATAATATGTTGCAGTACAAAGACTTTGCTTTTCATATATTTATAATAACAATCTTAAAATAAGTTTATTTATGTTTTAATTAATATTTTACATGAGTTATTTAAAAAAATGCTGAAAAGATTGTGAATTTTGTAGAAATTAAATGTATGTTGTGGAGTAAGTCTTCTCTCATCTGTGCACTTAATTAAGAAATTACGCTACGTTCAAATTTGTTAACATTTTTGAAAACATTTTACAGGATATAGCTTCACGCTGTATCCTGCACATAGCAGGGTAGGCAGAGGGAACCTAGTGCTAAGACACTCCGTTCCCCACTTTCTGCCGAATTCTGGAGGCACTGCGTGTTGAGTGGCAGAACTCAACGCCGCGCTTAACCTCGACACCAGAGCGAAGAAATGGAAATATAAATTTAAGTAAATATTTCATCTCCTCGAGTGGAGATCGAACCCACAACCAGTCGGTTTTGCAGTCACACCTCGTGCCGCTGCGCCACAACCGGCCTCACCGGAGTTTTACAGGATATAGTTCGATTAAAACAAAATGGCGTCAATATGAAGGCTCCACAATTAAAGATACAGCTGTTCTCTTTCTTGTCTAAAAGTCTATGTCTTGTAATAGATGACAAAATTATTGTTGTTGAATAAAATAAAATCTGTATCCCGCTTCATGCTGTATCCCGCACACAGCAGCGTAGGCAGAGGGAATCTTGTGTTAAGACACTCTGTTTTCCCATTTTTCTCCTTGATTGGCGAAACTCAACGCCGCACATTGCCGGAGTGGAGATATGGAAATATAAATTTAGATACATATTTCAATTCCTCGTGTGGGGATCGAACCATTCCCCACCAGTCGGGCTTACACTTACACTTTGTGCTTTTGTACCACGACTGCACTGTTAAATTATCTCTTATATATTAAGCCAGTAAAAATATTTTGTCTGTACATTTAGTAATTTTGAGTGAAATAAATAGAGGGACACTTAAAAATAATAATAGAAAGCAAAAAGACTTTTTTTTTAATTTCTTGTCTGTCTGTCTGTTTGTCTGACTGTCTGTCGACATATTTTTGTCCGCATTTTTCTCTGACCAACTGCTTTGTTTTAACTCAACTTAAATACTTAAGTTTAGTTCATCAAAATGGGTTCATTAAAAAAAAAGTTATCGTCATTTAAAAGATGTCGTAATTAATTCAACACAGAGATAAAGAACGATCTTGAAAGAAATACCAAGTAAATACAAAGATTTTTTGGTTGGTTCGTTCATATAATATATGTAACTAATTTAAAAACTGTACAGGAGTTAGTATGCAATTATTACAGTTATTTTACAAAGAATATTATGAATCCTTCAAATCAATAACTTAACATTTAAGGCTGTTTCTGAATGAGTAAATTAAATTATTCACTGATATCAGCACATTTAACAGAGTATATTATACAGGTAAAAAGAACATAAAGTTACAAAAATATATACGTGTAATAAATAATTAGCTTTATGTATATTTTATAAATATCAAATATCAACAATGGTCATATTTTTTAATTTAAAACAATCAAAAATTCTTTGACGATAATGTCGTAAAAAAATCATATTAGAAGTTATTATAGTTGTCAATCAATTCTGCTTATTAAATCAATAATCATGTATTTTAAGCGGGCGAAGCCGTGGGCGAGCCGCTAGTAATATATATAATTATAATTCATATCAAAACCAGAAATCCATGGTTATTTCAACAACCTCAAGAATCTTAGGTACCCACGAGGTAATATTTCTAAATTTATATCTTTATCTTAGACGATGAAAATAATTACTATGCAAAGCAATTTTCTCCGAGGCTTCCAGTAAATCATGTTATTTTGGGAGAACATCCCAGTTTCTCTTGTCAGTAATTTCTTGTGCAAACGTTGGATTTATAATATACCTGCTATATTGTTTATTATTAATGTTTTCCTATATTAGTCTACTATTAATGCACTTTGTGGTAAAACTCTCCGTTACTTTATTTATGTACAATAGCGTTAGCGTATAAAATGTATAGAAATATAATAATTTTTGGGGCAAGGCATAAGCGTGCTACTGTAAGCGCGAAAGGATGTGGGTTCGATTTCTATACGAAGAAATGAAATATTTAATATTTTTCTTTCTTTGTTCTGGTAATGAGGAGCGCTGTTGAGTTTCGCTACTTAGCACGCAATGCCTTCAGAATTCGGCGGAATGTGGGTAACGGAAATGTCTTAACAAAAGGTTATCAAGTTCCCTCTGCCTACTCTTCTACGTTCGGGATACAGAGTGAAACAAAAATAAATTTTCGAAATTGTGTTAGTCATATCTTTGCACTTTTTCTTTTATATTTTACATACAAATTAGATATAAGATCTTATTGAAACTATATCATAAAATATTTTGTATAAAATAAAACAGCCATTTCTATTTTAATACTTTAACAACTATCCAATTATTAATAACATTATGCATAATAAGGGTTTTATCGTATGTATATATATCCGAATACGCAACAAAAGGGCCAACTAAATTAAAACATTTGCTTAAATGTTCAACCTAACATAGGTAATCCCTAAGGAAATAAGAAAATTTCATAGTCAGCCAGGTGAAACTCACTGAAATAGGTTAAAATATGATCTTCCTGTATACTTTTTATTCTGAACATGCATCTTTCGTTAAAATATGTATGCCTTTGAAATTATGTAGCGGTGAGTCGAGTGAAGCTCATATACGTACAAGTGAATAGAATATCCTATTAATAATTGAATTGTGAGGCCAGTCGTGGCACAGGGGTATAAACGCAACATGTTGTGGGTTCGATTCCAGCACGAGGATATTAATTATTTCATATTGTCATTTCTCGCTCTAACGAGGCAAAGTGCGGCTCTGAGTTTCGTCACTCAATACGCAATGCTTTCGTCGAATAGTGAGGAACAAAAGTGTCTAATATGGAGTGTTTTAACATTAGGTTCCCAGATGTCCTCCGCTATGTGCGTAATACAGCGTGATAAAAAAGCATATTTTAAAGCACTTGTAGCTGATGTTAAAATCAAGCTATTTACTTTTTCAAAGTAAATTTTTTTGAATGTTGAATATTTTTTTTATGAATGAAACTATATGTACAACGTCTTACAATGTATTCAGATATGAAATAAGTACGATATATTGAAAATATTTTTCTTAAGAATATTCTTAATTATCGGCATAGAAAATATTTCATAGAATGATGTACAAATGAATGAATGTGACTGTAAACGACAGGTTTTGGGTTCGATTCCCACGTTAAGAATGAAATATTTTGATTTCTTCACTTGAGTCTCGAGGCAATTGTGCGGCGTTGAGTTCTGCCACTCACACGAAATGCCTCCAGAATTCGACGGAAAATTAGAAACGTGGTATCTTAACATTAGGTTCCTTCTTCTCATAGAAACTTAATTAACAACGCAGAAAATATCTAATGCATACAATTTGGAGAGTTATAAACACGTTTGCATATTTTCTCTGCCTACTAATACAAACTGAAAATGTGGAAAAAATAGAAATGTATAATAATATTAGTTAAGACATATGTTTAATATATACTCACAACTTTGTAGATAATATCTTTACTCAGAACATTTAATACTTTGAAATATCAAAGACTTAAAACAAGTGCTTCTGAGAATCAAAGACGACAGTACAGTAGGTGAGTACGAGGAATATATTATTATACTATCAGCATATAATAATTCAAATATATAAATTGAAAAGGTGTATTTCATTGAAAATAGTTCATATCAAAATCATTCTGCTGTCCTACTGCAAAATAGCGGTATCAAATATTTAAATTTTTCATTAGATAAATTAAATTAAAATAAAATTAAATAGGCAAAGGGAACCTAGTGTTAATACACTCCGTTCCCCACTTTCCGCCGAGTTCTGGAGGTATTGTGTGATGAGTGGCGGAACACAACGCAGCGTTTTGCCTCGACACCAGAGCGAAGAAATGAAAATATACATGTAAATAAATATTTCATTTCCTCGAGTGGAGATCGAACCTACAACCCGTCAATTTTACAGTCAGTCTTTGTGCCTCTACGCCAACACTTGGCCTCTCTCTCACTCATCTATTTTATACATTATACGGCACAATAGATATAATAATCTATTCAGATCTTACTAACAGTTATTATTTATTAAGTAAATCCTTACCAAAACCCAATACTGACATAAAAGCCTATAATAATTATGTTTATACAAGGAATACTCTACCCTACCTAGCCTACTCGCATATCAAATGACATACATATAAATACGTTATCGATCTCGGCTACAGTAACACGCGTTTGGTCACTTTGTCTTTTGTTTTATTCATCGATATGAGTGATTAATCACTGTCCGTTTCAGTTCATTACATTGCTGGACATTTGGGGAATATATGTATATATGAAATATACGATAGTTGTCGCCCGCAATTTTGTTTGCGTGGAGTTTATGATTTAAAGTGGAAAATCTCTGGTTTTTCCCGTTTCCGTAGGAATTTACAACAAAAATCTCTCTCAATATATTTTAACACTCTTAAACCTATGTACTTGGAAAATGGCAACTCTCTCGGTGCAGTAATTTCGTCTGAGTGTCGTTGGCCAGTCACTCAGTAACGAAACAGTTTTATGTAGATTAAAATAAGTTATTACGGCGTTGAGTTCTGCCACTTAACACGCAATGCCTGCAAAATTCAGCAGAAAGTGGGGAAAGGAGTGTTTTAGACTAGGTTCCCTCTGCCTACCCTGCTGTGTGCGGGATACAGCGTGAAGCTGAAAAAATGAATGAAAAAAAAAAATAAGTTATATTACGAGACTGTCGTGGCGCAGAGGCACATGCGACTGTAAACACGACGGTTGTGTGTTCAGTGTATACTCAAGGGAATAAAATATTAAATAATTTAATTTTTCTCGCTCTGGTAACGAGGCAAAGGCAATTGTAATCTACACTGTAAACGCGATTGATGAAGGTTTAATGTTCAAAAAGAAAAATATATATTTAAATTATTTCCATTTACTCACTTTGGTAAGACAAGGCGCGGTGTCGAGATCCACCTCTGAATACGTTATATCTCGTATTCAGCTGGATAGCGGAGAACAACATACTCTATGTTGACACTAGGTTCCCTCTGCCTACCCTGTCATATATGGAACAGTGTGAAGCTAATAGCTTGGTAAAAAATACCAAGTAACATATCTAAGAAATAATTAAGTATTGTCCTTAAC
Organism: Heliconius erato x Heliconius himera; assembly: GCA_013421005.1. Lineage (NCBI taxonomy): Eukaryota > Metazoa > Arthropoda > Insecta > Lepidoptera > Nymphalidae > Heliconius > Heliconius erato x Heliconius himera. The sequence goes on from JAATLQ010038601.1 coordinate 62,470, forward strand.
AATCCCCTAAGAATATTATTAAAAAAATATTTATGAATATATCAAAGCAGCAACTTTGTAATGTCACCAGCAATCCCCACAGGCATCATCGTTGAGGGATATTTATAAAAATTCCTTTATTGTAGGAATAAAAAATATTTTTGTAAAGAAATTCTGTAAGTACCACAATTACAATTTTGTTAAGAAATTTATTAATTAATCAGCTTATTAAAAAATAAAGATATAATTAATTTATTAAAGTTATATACGAGAGAGAGAGAATATTTGCCTTTGTCTAATAATGTTTATGTAATAATCATGACATTTGATTAATAAAACATGTCAAACTACCTAATGTAAACGTGATGGTCGTACATTCGATTCTCATTCGGACGATGTTTGTCACTAAATTTGGAGGTGTCGTATGATACGGAATGTCCTAATGGAGGACCATTACAACCTACTATTATTACTATTATACAGGATCTAGATGAAGATAAAAAATATATACAGTAGATAGATACCTTGAAAATCTGATTTGTTTATTCAAAAAACTTAGAATATTTACTATAACAATACACATTGTATCAAACAAGCGTTTATAAAATGAAATATTTGTTCGAAGGCCTATTGGGAAGAGGTGTGAAATCGAATGACTGATGGGACTTGAGGGAATTGGTTTGGTTCGAGGGTAAAATATATTGGTTCATCGGCTGTTTTAAATTAACTTTCCATTTTTGTACGGGTGTAATGTCATGTCAAATCTGAGTCGAATCGATGGGTTGTGAATCGATTTTTTTTAAATATGCGCAAAGTTTAAATTTTTAGCAAAGTTTTATTTTTTTATTTTTTCTCTAAAAAAAAATAACGAGCCTAGACAGAGGGAACCTGGGGATCTAGTGTTGGTTTGGTTTGGTTTGGTTTCTTTAAATATGGCGTTCCGAGCGTGCCAGTTGAGCACAAAATCACTTCGCCAATGTCACGTTGAATGGAGAACACACGAGAGAGGTTGTGCGGTAAATAAAGATAATATTACATAACAGAAAAATGCATGTTTAAAAGAGTTCCCAGAAAAATACTGCCTTCACCTATAACAGGACAAAAATATATATACAATATATAAATATAGAGGGTTAGTAATACCTATTATTTTACATCGATGTTACTTTATAGTTTAATTTTGTTATTCTTAATATATTTACATAAAAATTTACAAAGTGTAAAAATTTACAAAATAAAAACATAAACATTAACAAACACTGAACATTAAGGGGGTGGGGAACTTTATGAGGAAGGATATCATATAAGGGACGGATCAATTTAGGACAAGAGAAAAGGATGTGAGAAGGGGAACCGTCGTCAAGGCCACATTCACACAGAGAATGGTCCCTGACCCTGATCTTAGCCAAATGAACAGGTGTACAAGCATGCCCTAAACGTAAGCGACAATTTTTGAGTATAAAACCAAGGTCGCCTTGGGATAGAAAGTTGAATAGAAGCATAGTACTTACCTTTCAGAAGCTTTGAACTTTCCCAGAGTTTTCTCTAGGAATCGTCCAGATGAGTAGATGCAAGGGACAACAAATCCTGGGCCGAATTTGAAAAATGATCTAAAGTGCCACACTGGATAGCTAATTTAGCACAGGAGTCTGCAGATTCGTTTCCACTAATTCCAAAATGCTCTGGAATCCAAGCTAAAGTAATATCTAAACCCTTTCGATAACATGAGTACAATTCTTCGCGAATCCTTAAAACAATTGAAGACCTTAATTTGCTATGAAATGGATTACCTCTTAACGCCATTAAGCAGCTTAGGGAGTCAGTGAAAATAACCGTCTGTCTAAAGTCACGGGAACGTGTAAACAGGATTGCTTCTAATAAAGCAACAGTCTCATCTGTAAACACAGAAGATTCGGGAGGACATTTAAATTGTAAAATAATTTTGAATTTTAGGATCCAGCATGCAGCACCAACACAGCCTTCTTTAGAGAGCTTCGATACATCAGTGAAGATGAGGAGATGATTAAACCAATTGGAATGAATTATATCTTTTGTGTTGATGCCAGGATCTCCTTTGGTCAAGCCAAGATCTGTTATAATACAAGGAGGATGAACCAAAGCCTTGTATGGTGTACAAAACAATTGATTAGACGGAGAGCAGGACAATGGATGAGGAAGATTGGTAAATTTAAGGAAACTATTGAGTAAATATGGTAAGGGTTTATCACGTGGGATGAGGTCGGCTAACTCGGATAGCTTGGACCATAAGGGATGGGAAGAAAGCTGTAACATTTTGCCCACAAATCGATCGGAGAGGTATTGACGGCAGATAGGAAGAGGAGGATCAACACACTCTATCTGCAGTGCGTTAGTGGGAGTAGACCTCATTGCACCTAGAATGTAATAATAACTAAAAAAACTATTTTTAACACAAAAAATAAATAAAAACAAACTTAATTAAACATGGCTATGACATTCACAGATTTGTAACACAAAACTGTTTTTAGATATCGAGGAAGTTGTTTTTTTATTTCTTCATTCGTCTGCTTCAATGAATTCTATGAAACGATATGCGCGTATTAATAAACGCTTACGGGTTAAAGATTGAATGAAGTATCTAATATTTTTTTATTTGTTAATGTCAAGCCAAAATATTATACGATTTTATCCCAAAATCACAAATAATGTTTTTATGTAATTTAGAAGCATTTATGATTTAAAAAACTATAATTGTGGCTTTTAATATATTTGAAGTAAAATCAACATTTGAGACAAAAAATGTACTAAACTTTATATAAGTTTAGTACATTTTTCGTCACAAATCAAAACAGAATAATTTATAAAGTGAAGAATACAATGTACAATGAATAACTTAAGCATAATTTTAGAAAATAAGATGAATCTACATATAATTTCAATTTATTTTAGTTTCACGCTGTATGTCATAACAGTAAATGATGGGTAAAAAAAATAATAGATTACCCCAAATTAGAATCGAACCCAAAACCACAAGTCGGACGCCGTTTTAATGTTATGGTAGTCTCTAATTTTGACAGTTATTAGTTTTAAACAACAAAAAGTAAGAAATACCGACTCCACAACAATCGCTGTTCTCAATACTGTGCGGCATATGGTTTTTCATTTTATTAGAACTCGCATTCTCGCTGAGATGCAAATCTGAACTAACTAACTCGAAGCTAGCATACTTACATGTGATATTGAAACTTCGCAAATGATTTATTACCTTCTTTCGAAGAATCATTATTATTGTTATTTTATTATCTATTCGTATCCATAATTTTTGAGGCCAGTCATGACGCAGTGGGACGAAGTGTGACTGTAAAATCGATTAGTTGTGGGTTCGATCCCCCAATTTGTATATCCATTTCTTCGCTCTGGTGTCGAGGCTGATAGCGGCGTTAAGTTCTGCCACTCAACACACAATGCCTCCAGAATCCGGCAGAAAGTGGGGAACGGAGTGTCTTAACACTAGGTTCTCTTTGCCTATCCTGCTGTGTGCGGGATACAGGGTGAAGCTGATTTGATTTTTTTTATATCCATAATTTGTCACTTATATAAAATGAAAATATATTGGTGAAAAATATTTTGCTGTCGTTTGTTCTTGCTTCTTCCTGCATGATAAGATAGGCAGATGTGACCTAATGTTAAAGCACATTTATCATTTACTGCCCAATTTTTATATTGAACAGCGGAATTTAACGTTATATTTGGCTAGTAGAACGGGGAAATAAAAATGACTTAGGTATAATCATGCCCTGAGTGGAGATCGCACCTACAGTCATAGTCTCACGCTGTTCTGTCAAGACAGAGATACAATTTGGACAAGATAAAACTCAGCGTTAAGTTCCGCTACTTAAAAATATCGCAATATCTCGAATTCGAGCGAAAGAAAATGGAGGTGGAAAATATAGTTTAAAATTCTTATAGTATCAGTTTGAAAATCAAAAGTCTATACATTGATTAATTGTGCTTAATTGTATATTAAATAAAGCATTATCAAAGTGCCTAATCCTCGATTTTATCAAAATAATTAATTAAATATACATACATACTACTCTAATACATACGTATTAATGAAATTTTATTTCAACACGAAAGTGAAAGTCAAAAATAATCTTATCAAAATGTAAATTTTAATTGCTTCCAACAAACCGACGACATTTTTAGCTAAGTAGCTATTAATTAAATCGTTTAAGCCGTAGATGGAAGTCAATGCGTTTTAAATGTTTTCAAAACATAATTATTTTTGAATTTCACTTTGATCTTTTAGATATTTGGTCCCTCATTTACTTTTAAATGGATATGAAATACCTACTTTGCTGTAGAATTTATGTGTTATTAAATTTGTGGGATGTTAGAGATGGTTTTAATTAATTTATTATACGTTTTGTAATGTCAGTTATTTTTATATATATTTAGTACTTGGGTATAGTTGGTTTTATTTTCCGGGTAATGCTGTAAATTCTTTTCATAACTATATACACTATTATTTGAATAGTTTACTTATATTTTATATAGCATTATTTCTAAATATCTCCTTTTATATTCAGATATCACTGTAATTAAGACGATCTCATTTGATTTGTCTTTTCCAGTGTATTTCCACTAAAAGCACAAACGTGTGCACAATCGTATTCATTACATTCTAAAATACTATTAAGGAAGGTCGTTCTTAGAATTAGTGTTAAAGTGTTGTAATATACTATAGAATAACTAATAGAATTTGATTGTGTTAATAACAAGAGTTTATAAAATAATTCTAAAAGCTGGATTTTCTATCTGATTTGTTGGTTTGTCCGACACTAGTAAGATTTTTTTCTTGGGATATTTCTTTTAGCTTCAACCTGAATCCTGAACATAATAAGGTAGGCATAGGGAACTTGGGAACCTGGTTTTAAGACTAAACTAACATCATTATTTAAGTAAATGTTGGATTTTCAATTACATAATGAATAATAAAAATAATGTAAAAAAAATAAAATAAATTAGCTTCACGTTGTATCGCACACAGCAGGGTACACTCCGTTCTCCACTTTCTGCCGGATTCTGGAGGCATTGCGTGTTGAGTGGCAGAATAAAAATAATGTAATTTCAAATAATTTTGTTAATTGCTTAAGAGGCAGTTTTTTTACTGTTAGTTCAATAATTGGAAGTGACGGTGAACCTGTAATTAATCACCACGGTTTGTGTTTACACGTTGTTAACGTCGAGTCATGTATATTTTAGTCGAGGTTTTTAATTTTGAATGTAATAAATTAAAAATAAAATTATAAACTGACTTCGAATAGAAAATACTGAACTAATTTTAATGAAACTTGGATTGTTCTCTAAATTGAAATTTTCATGAAATTTATGGACAAACATTTAAAACATTATATTACTATTTTTATGAAATCAAGCACACGTGATTGAAAGCCCTAATAGATCACGATGATCTATTTATGGTTCTTAAATATTATACAGGTCTAAATGTATAATTTACATTTGTTTCCGGTTTTTGATGTTTATATAATAAAAAGAGTAATAATAGAGGCCAGTCGTAACGCAGGGGCACAAAGCGTGACAGTAAAATCGACTGGTTGTGGGTTCAAATCTCACTCGAGTAGATGAAATATTTATTTAAATTTATATTTCCATGTCTTCGCCCTGATGTCGAGGCAAAGTGCGGTATTGAGTTCCGCCACTCAACACACAATGCCTCCAGAATTCGGCGGAAAGTGATTATTATTATATAGGTCTACGTATAGTTAATCTACAATTTTCTAAAACATTTTGTTTCTTAATATATGTTATTTTTTATGTTACATGAGACACTTCGTTATCTAATTTCCGCTCAATTTTCAAAACACTCCTGAGTAAAAATCAACCTTACAGCCAACGAGTTTATAATCAAATACCGTCAAACGTCTACTATATATTCTTGTATTTAATTATCTCTTTATCTTATAGCCTAAAAGATAAACTCTATTTAATATATTATACCGTTTACGAGTACATACAAAAAAGTAAATGTATATTGAAAAGCTTTCTTTCATTATTAATGAAATATTTGCCTATATAATTATTTGTAATAGCAGGAAATGTATATATGAGCGTCATTTCCTCAAAAAGACTGTATCAATAAATCATACGTAATTGTCTATCTCTAACTAAATACGTTTTTATTTTTATTTGAACAGGTATTATATTTTGACTTTTTATACTTTCAAAAAGAAATTTAGTAGGTATTTGTTGTTGAATAAACCCTAAAAAGAATTAAACTTTTTAAAAAAACAATACCTTTTATTATAACTATATCGAATAGTATTCACGTTTAAATCAGTTTAAAATATTTTTTACGTTATATTATAATAACTGAAACAATAAAAATCCCGCAATCTACTTCACTTCACTTGTTTGTAATAAATTCTCTTTATACCTCAAGAGAAAATATAAAGCCGTTTATAAGTATTATAATATTGAATAACATTATCAATAACCGATGCAAAACGTGCGTGAGTAGAAAATGTGAAAAGAACATACATACATGTATACTGTACTTACATGTTTATACGATCAGAGTATAATATTCCCATCATAGAGATTGTGTCGTGTCACGAGATTCCTTATTTATACACTTTCTTGCCTATGGGTGTAGTATGTTTGGTTTGGTTAAGTAACATAGAGGTAAAACTTTTAAGAATTTCTTATTAATTTAATTATGAAAATACCGGTTAAGCGTGAGTCGATGTTAACCACGAGGGTTCTATGTAAATTTTTAACGGAAAATAAAAGTAGACAAACATACCTTTGTGGGCGGCGTACGCTCTTATTTTGATGAAATGCACTTTAAATATAACTTTGTAATTATATTGACTGACAGATATACATAGAGGCGGACAACAGAGAAATCTTTTTCTTTTTTGTTTTTGTAAAGATTTGATCAAAGAATGACTTAAAAATGAAAAGTTTTTTCTTTTCACTTTAATTCCAATGTATGAGTTATACATCTCCTTCGTTTTTAGCACATTACGTGTTGATTAGGTAAACATTCAAAAATTCATTATTTTACTTTCTTTCATATCAATAAGCACGTTCACACGGCAAACGTGATTTTTTCCGCGTAAGTCCCTAAGAAAAATATTTATTAAGAATACGTATAAACATTTGAACGTAGCGGAATTTTATACGTTTTATGTACAAGTATTTTCCTTTCTTAAGTGTCAAAAACACTAAACATATTGAAGAAAAAATGCTTCGAACATAAATAATATATATAAAAAAAGAAAATAGAGACTTCCATTGAACTTAGATCTTTGGAAATATTTCCACCTGTATAGAAATAGTAGCAGCGTTATCCAAATCGATTTTATGTACGAATACCGACATCAAGATTGACGTGTTATTATAACCTCGTCTCTTCCTTGTTAACAGAATAAGGTTTGTATCTATAACCACCTATTTATAAAGTTTTATAAAAATGCTTATAGGTATATTCTTCTTCTTCTTCTTGTTCCTCCCATATTATAGACAGAGAATATGTTGCGTAACTTAACATTGTTATGTAACACCAGACCTAGGAAATGAAAATATAACCTATCTTTAATAATATATTTTTTTAAAAATACGACCTTAAATAACATTTTAGAAATCATAAGCTGTGTTTCTTTTTAAATTGAAATCTTTATTTTGGCCGCAGTATAAGCAATATTTGATATAGTTTTTATTACACAGAATGCACTCGTAAATAAACAGCAAATAGATTAACACATACTTATACTTCTATTAAATTTTGGTAATGTAAATATTATATTGACTGTATTAATATCTAAAAAATATAAATATTACAAATTCTAATGCAAATCAATCTTCGTAGGAACATTGAAAACTGGCACCGCTTATAGACATTTTATTTTTTGAATAAAAATAATTTTAATACAAAAAACGGTAAATTTAAAAAATATGTAGAACAAACGGTTAATACTCTTACATAATTGTAATAACTATTCTGCAAATGACAATAGAATAAACTTATAATAAAACATATTATTTAATTGAGGGGGGCCGTTCAAGTATAATGTAAGCAGTTATTATTACAGAATTTAACGGAAAATGGAGAACGGATTGACTTAACACTAGGTTCCCTCTGCCCACCGTTGCTGTATGAGCATGAAACTAAAAAAATAAAACTTATAATCCTTATAGTATAACAATAACTTTCAATGAAAAGTACCGAAGTTAAGCGTGATAACGGATAGAGCAGTGTGAAATGTGATACGTATTACGCACACGTGCCTCTGCAATATTTCATTCCTCTTATCGTATCCAATGATAACAGCTTGTTTGCCATCAATTTTCCAAATGTAAATAAAAAAAAATGTTTTACATATGACTTATTTAATGATGTACATTTATTACGTTTATGTTATATATTTTGTAAAAATTACAGTTATATTGAATTTTTTTTTGTAGAAAATATCAAAATTAGCACAATTTCAAATTATAATATGAAATTGACTCTCAATCTCAATGCAGTATTAAATTATTCTATTGTTCAATTTCTTTCATTCTTAGGGTTTCCATGACTTTCTTGGATTTTATTGTTTGAGATTAATTTTTTAAATATATATTTTAAGACACGCTTAACTATTGATTGTATGTATAGTTACATAATATATTATAATATGCATAAAATTTATGTGTTATATATAATTTTTTACGAAATATTTATTTACGTTTATGTTTTCATTTCTTCCCTCTGGTGTCAAGGCAAAGCGCAGCGTTGAGTTCCGCCACTCAACACGCAATGCCTTCAAAACTTGGCAGAAAGTGGGGAGCGGAGTGTCTTAACACTAGGTTCCCTCTGCCTACCTGCTGCGTGCGAGATACAGCGTGAAGCTGATTTATATATTTTTTGTAGCTTTACGTTGTATCCTGCATTAATCTTATGAGACACTACGTTTCCGACTTTCTTCCCATATTTTCGAGACATTGACCGTTGAGTGGACTTAAAGGGGCATCTAATAATAACTCAATAGTCCTGTGGGTGTACACGTGCCTATAACTAAACAACATAAGACACTTTGATATCATAATATAACCTTTTAAACAAGGCTACCTATAATAATATATATCTACCTTTAAGTTGGTTATGATAATATGTTCATATTCTGGAAAGCTTTTCGTAGTTGAAATTAATTATTATGTATATAAGATTTGAATATTAAGCTTTGGAAAATATATAAGAGTACTATTCGAAAATTATAACCATACAGGCTTGAGAAATTTGCATTAGTATCAGTTTCACGCTGTATCCTGCACACAGCAGGGTAGGCAGAAGGAACCTAGTGGTTAAGTTCCTCATTTTCCCGTTCCCTCTTTTTCTGCCGGATTTTAAACGAAAACTAGAAATATTAAATATTTCATTTCATCGAGTGTGAATCGAACCTACAACCTGTCGCACTCACAATCACATTTTGTGCCCCTGTGCCATACGAGCACCATCAATAATTTGTCAAATGTGTGTTTAAAGATATATTTTTATATATTTCTGTAAAAAAATTCTAAATATAATTCAAATATCAGTAAAAAAAATCAGGTAGGACTGTATCCTGCATACAGCACAGTAGACAGAGAGAACTAAAAATTATTAATCAATCATAATGTGTAAAATCAAATGACCACCCCTCACATTCTCTACCATTTATCCTAACCAAAGAAAAAATAAAACACAATAGAGAATCTCAGTTTCATAATTTCAAAGGCCATTCGAGATATCACAGATTAGATACGCAGAACTGCGAAATATTCGACATTATTTTTATATAAAACACGTGCCGGTGTAATTTAGATACGCACTTTACAAGCTGGCACAATGGCCTGAGGACGTGACAGTATAAGGGGACAAAACTATGGAACTTCCCTTGTCTTTTTATGACTATGTGTAGATTATGGTAAGTATTCCATGCTTTAAGTCCTATGGTTTAGGCGTGGTCACATCTTGAAAAGCTTTATTTGAAGTATAACACTGCCAGTCATTTATAGTAAATTTATATGTTTTTCGCAATACGGTAATATTTTTATTAGAATATAAGATGTCAATCTTAATCTTCGTACTCGTGTGTTAGTATATGAGAGAGAAAAATGATTTTCTCGATTTGTCATTATTAAGATGGGCATCGAGTTTATGGCTATCTTCTGAATTTATTAACAGTTTATTTTAGCAATTTCTTTTTGTTCTAGACATGAGTTGGAGAATTTTTTACTTATCGATCTATAAAACCTACACGGATATATAACATATTTTTCTTTAAAACAAATAGTAACATATTATTTGTTTTAAAGAAAAATATTATGTATTAGAAGATCAATCTTAAAATCAATTTATTCTGTTCATTAAATAATTAATGTAATAATAAATGTGATTGTTAATTTGTTACATTATGATTTACAGAAAACTATGTAAAGATGAAATCATCCTTGTTTTTCAAGTGAAATAAGGAAGTTATGATATTGAGTCATTACTGAATCTGTTTTCTAAGTATAAACATCGTTAACTTCACGCTTTATCCCTAGCAGGATAGTCAGATAAAAACGGAGTGCAAACGCAAACGCTACGATCTCTACATACTTCTTTCGCCTCGTCCACTGCCAACAACCTCTTCATACAGCCCTCCGAGTTTCCTCATGCTTTTTACGTGAACTTCCTCCAGTATCTTTGATACTGTATTTTCGACGGTCATCCGAGGTCTCCTACCTCTCTTACCACGTTCTTTTTCCCATCTCATACTCATTTTTCCATTATAAATCTTGTTTGTCATGCTTTCATCGGCCATTCATTCCTGAGCACTTTCTTCTGCATTTCCATTTTACCATAAATTTAATTAAAGGTGATTGCGGCACAATTTTCTAATCAACTCTGGTGTAAACTATTCTACTATCGTGTATTATTCTTAAAAATAATTTTGTCTAAAAAAGACAGATACCTGCAGAAATATGCAACGGGATCTTAGGCCAACAGATGTGTAAAAAAATTCAAGGCTACATGAATTTTAAACACCGTTGAAGCTATGTAAATTACTTGAAATATCACTATTTGAATAGTAACGACAGCAATCACAACTAATATTAGATAAGCCAGTTTACGCTGCATAGGTGAAATAGAATAGTACAAAATCTAGTTATGTTTTCATTTTCCATCATGTCTCAAATGAGCTTCATTAATTCATACACGTATGAACTGCGCCACGATGGCATTATAAGTTAATATTCGCATTTATTATGTTACTAGGGGGCGCGTGCAGCTTCGCTCGCTTATTTACATCATTAGAGATGAATTCTAAAAAAACCAAACAAAAAAATTAACAGTCTGAATTAAAATTTTTACAAAAATCGGTGGTGATTTAAAGATTTTTCCATACAAACTTTCAATCCCTTATTTGCACCCTTAGGGGGTGAATTCTAAAACACCATGGAACTAAGCGTCTAAATTTCAAATTTTATAAAAAAATTTAATAAAATATTTCAAAATCCCTTCTAAGTGGATGTCCAGATTATGAAAATAAACATCTATCCAAATTTCAGGTTTCTACGCACAGCGGTTACGGCTGTGCGTGCGTCTTACCTCACTCAGTCAGGTACATGTCCTTTTATATATATAGATAAATGAATCAGTGATATATTTTTTACTTTACTGCGTCGAGGGGCTTGAGGAACACATCACGCTGCTTGCCATCCGCACCTTCCATTGCACTAATGTTTCGCCTGGGCTTTCTCTGGGCAACCAGGGGACTCAGCTGGTTAGGCTGAACGCCCAAGTTGAACATAAGTCATCCCACCCTAATCCTCTACTTCCCCAGTCCCACCAGACTCAACAACTGGGCCTTGGCTACTAACTAACGAAATAACAATAATACGGAATATCATATGCCATATAAATATATATCAGTACGTTGTATGAGAAAAATATTAAATTTTATTAGTTCTATAAAAAAGTCCAGAGACCAGTCGTGGCGCAGCGGCACAAACAGTGACTGTAAAACCGACTGATTGTGGGTTGTATCCTGCATACTGCAGGGTAGGCAGAGGGAACCTAGCGTTAAGACATTCCGTTCCCCACTTTCTACCGAATTCTGGAGGCATTGCGTGTTGAGTGGCAGAACTCAACGCCGCGCTTGTCCTCGACACTAGAGCGAAGAAATGGAAATATAAATTTAAGTAAATATTTCCTCTCCTCGAGTGGGGATCGAAACCACAACGAGTCGGTTTTACAGTCACTTTGTGCCCCTGCGCCACGACTGGCCTCAAGTTATTTCATCATTAAGGAAATTTTATGAAGATAATCTTTGGCTTTTAAAGTATGTAATTTGAACGTATACTTTTCGAAAAAATAATTCAATTAAAATAATTCAACTCTGCTTGCGGCCTCGAGTCTAGACTCGAGTCCGGCAGGGGGCGCCCTTGCAGCCGACGACGTCCTATCATACAGCCACGTAGTGTTCATGATTGAATGTGTATCAGTCTGTTGGCAAATGCAGCATAATAAAAGTAATATAGGTGGTATGCGGGCGAAGCCGTGAGTGTGCCGCTAGTATTTTTTAAAATGAAATATATATATAGCTTAACTAATTTCTGATGTTTTATTTCTTTCATAAATACCGAAACCAATATATAAACAATAAATTAACCACACAACTATTTTTATAATAAAACATATTTTGATTTATAAAAAAATAATTATAAAACGATACCAAATATGTGTCCTACTTTTCTGAAATCATTTAAAATCTAGTCACGATCCAATTTTATATGAGCTCATCGACAGCAATTTGTGTTTAAAATATTTTATAGTGGAAACGTTTTAAAACATTTGGTCACATTTGGAAGCTTAACATTTTATTTCATTTCTCTGTTATACGAGTATGTAATGTGAATTCTAGTGTTCCAATACAAAAACTAACATACTTTAAACTGGTTTGCTTAAAATAATTTGTCAAATCTCTCGGGCAAAAGACAAATTTAAATAAGACAAAAATATTCATTATTATTATATTTAAGATGCAGAAATGTAGAAATGAGGCTACCGTGGCGCAATGTGGATAATATTTAACTGCAAACGCGATGGATCGAACCTTGAAGGTTCGATCCAAAATAGAAGAAATGCATGCATTCCCAGTTCTCGTAAAATAAAACGCAGCATTTAGTTCGGCCTAGGATTTAATTTGGACTGGCAAAGGAAGGAGAAGACAGTGTCTTTACATAACATAACATACAACTCCTTATTTCTGTCCAGAAAACAAAACAATAAAAAAATAATTTGATACAAAAAAAATGCGAGAAAGCGGCTCTGTCACTGAAATAAATTGTGAAGTGCCCTTATAAAAATATGGAGAAAATAATGAAATTTTTGCTAATAAATTGGTAATAACTGTAAAAAAAACAGTGGTGAACAGGCTCTCTGTCAGTTTGCTACATTTTTTTAATAAAGACAAAATAAGGGAATGCAAGCGTCAAGCAATTATCGCCTCTAAGCTAGGTTATGTCTGTCACGTACCAATAATTGGTAGTTACGAGGGAAGTGTTTCAGTGTGGTCCCATTTTGACTATTTTTTGTTTTGTTTTATAATTCAAAAGTATTCTATAATTAAAACATATGTTTTACATTTCAAATGAATTTATAAACTAAATATGTATAATACTAAATATACACGATATACTATTTATAAGTTTTAATATAATATTTTAATGTTTTTCGCTCTGCTAATGAGGCAAATCGCTGAATTGAGTTTCGCCACTCGATACGTCTCCAGAGATCGACTTTATGGGACAACAAAAACACTGGACATCCAGGTTCCCTTTGTTTGCACATGAATCTGAAAAAAAAAAATACAAAAATATAATCACAAATAAACTCAAACTTTCTAGACATTAAAAATTATTTAGATATATACATAAATATTTTAACAAAATTTTAGTTGCAGACGAATGGGGAATATACCTTCGTTACACGCCACTCGCGAACGTAATAACGAGGCAAACGGCAAAATTTGATTTATTGGCATTCGGTATGCGTGCGGTTTGACGCTGTCCCTATTTTTTTTTGTTAGCATGGTTTTTTTTTTCTCTCTATTATGCGACGATATTTTAGTTGCTTCACGCTATATCCCGCATTTAACGGAAAATGCAGAGAAAATCTATTGTTAATACCTTCTGTTCTCCATACACCGCAGAATTTTCATTAAAATTGATAAGTAATTTTATTATTATTTAAACAAGGCTGTATATTTTATGATTTATGTGTTCTTATATTTTATTAAATATGAAGGATAAAGGCAAAGACTACACAAACTAGATAAAAAAAGCAAAAAATATTTTTCTACCTATGGAGAAAGTCTCATATATACATTCTCCTCTTATTTCGATTACTATACCACTATCAGATTTATTAGATGGTCTAAACTTAAAGTTATCAAACTATATAATAACAGTTTGAGACATGTTCGGTTCGAGCAATCCAATTCGGTGTATTCCATCGCACTTCGGAGTACGTAGTTTGTGAATCCTCTAACTACGTACAGATTAAAGTCTGTCTTCCACTAAAAGTGATGAGATGGACTCATGATGTGGTTGGGAAGTGTAGTGGGCTTTTGATTTCTGTGGATTCGATTTCTACTTGGTCTCTATGTTTTTATTATTAAACGTAATTTTGTTTTCATGGTCTGATAAGGAATACAAACCTAATGGTTTAAAAAGCAATGCATATCGCCAAGAACGGATTATCCATTAAGATAAAAAAAATATAAACTTTGAATCACTTTGATATGAAATATTGATATAACGATCTGTATGTAGGATATAAACAGATAGACACAATTAAATATTTTTTTACAAATAAAAAATATTAATTCAGCTTCGCTTTGTATTCCGCACACGGCAAGATAGGCAGAGGGAACCTAGTGTTAAGACATTCAGTTCCTCATTTTCCGCCAAATTCTGTAAGCATTGCGTGTTGAGTGGAGGAACTCAACGCTGCGCTTTGCCTCGACACAAATGCAAAAATTAAAATATAAATGTAAATAAATATTTAATTTCCTCGAATGGGGATCAAACCCAGAACCGTTTACAGAACGTTTACAGTCACATTTGTGCCCCGCTACTTCCCGCTTCGCCACTACTGAATATATGATGTAAATTTTTTTACATGTAGAGTAAAACTATAATCTCTTAGATAGAAATAAAAAATATGTTGGTTTAATTAGACATATAATGATCGAAAAAAATACTGTTATCTTCATTATACTTAAAATAATTATTAATTCTAAAACATAAAACATAAAAACATCAAACTAGCTACTAGCAAGACAACATACTACTACCTTTTATCACCAACCCACCGAGCTATACATAGTTTAGCATAGCCACTTCAGTGGACACTGAACTTAATAAGCAGAAAGATGCAGATCGTTACGTTTGAAGTGCTCAGTTGTGTTATTCTAATGCACAATGTTCGTGTTGGAGAC
The DNA here is from genome assembly GCA_013421005.1 of Heliconius erato x Heliconius himera. Classification (NCBI taxonomy): domain Eukaryota; kingdom Metazoa; phylum Arthropoda; class Insecta; order Lepidoptera; family Nymphalidae; genus Heliconius; species Heliconius erato x Heliconius himera. Next base: position 77,967 of record JAATLQ010038601.1, read on the forward strand.
GCGCTTTGATTAGCGACGTCGTGGATTAAGGATGTTGTTTACTGTTTGTATATTATATGTTTATATCATGTGAAAGGATGTTGTGGTCAATGAGACCATTCGTGGCGTAGACAAGGTTGTGGGTTCGATTCTCAATTGAGAAAATTAAATATTTAACATTTTCATTCCATCACTGCGGTGACGAGATGAAGTACGGCGTTGCGTCGACCACTTAACACTCAATAATTCAAGAATGTAGTTGTAAGTGGGAAATCGAGTGTCTAACACACACTAAATGTGAAGATATTGCGACACACAATGTCTTAATATCGGACCGAAAACAAAGAACGAAGTGTTCTGACACTAATTTCTCCCTGTCTGCCTGAAAGAAGCATAAAATTTATTTTTTTCATAAAAAATCCTTAATTAAATTATATACTTAAATCCCATGACGTATTGCAATAAGTTTATGTTTATAATGCTATTTTATAATAAACAACTCTAATTGGCTCGTTAAAAGTGCCAAGTGAGAAGAGAAATGTACGTGTAGTTTTGTTTTTTTTAAAGTATGTTACAGCACTGTAAAATATTGCGTCGCTAGACTTGAAAAAGCCTCCAGTATAAATAAGCCATGGGATAATCAACTGGCACAAAAAGTGTTTTTTTTTTTTATTTATGCGCACTATTTTTCAGCACACGATGGAAATGTAGGTATAATTTTAAAATTTTCGTTACGCATGAAAAATTTAAGCAATGCAAAGTAATGAACGGTATACTGCTGTAATGATCATTTGTATTTATAGTTGTTTCTTTTTTTTTATAAATCTGCAGGTGCAGTATGGTAAAAGAATAGGATATAGGCGTATAGAGTAGCGTGGGTAGAAGTAACTTAGTGTTGAGACACTCCGTTTACCACTTTTCGTCCACTTTTCTAGTTTCTCTATTATTAAAGCGTGGGAATGAAATATAATGAATTAAATTAATTTATGAGGCCAGTCGTGGTTAGCGGCACAAAGTGTGACTGTAAAATTGACTGGTTCTGGGTTCAATCCCCACTTGAGGAGATGAAATATTTACTTAAATTTATATTTCCATTTCTTCGCTCTGGTGTCGAGGCCAAGCGCGGCGTTGAGTTTTGCCACTCAACACGCAATGCTCCCAGAATTCGGCAGAAAGTGAGAACGGAGTGTCTTAATACTAAATTCCCTCTACCTACCCTCCTGTATGCGGGATACAGCGTGAAGCTGATAAAAAAAATAATAATAATTGAATTAATTAAATTTGCAACATTTGCGTGCAACTTGTGGTATTAATGTCATGATCTACATAATCTTCATTGATTCATTGATAACATGGCTTCGTAGTGTCTAATATACCTATTTATTCAATTCCATTTTTTTTCCGAAAAAAAATATTGATATGATATCTGGCTGGTAAACGGGAAGGGAGGAACGTGTTAGATTTCAAAATCAAAATCAAATGAAATCAGCTTCACGCTGTATCCCGCACACAGCAGGATAGACAGAGGGAACCTAGTGTTAAGACACTCCGTTCCGCGTTTTTAAGTAAAAATTTATCTCCTCGAGTGGGGATCGAACCCACAACCAGTCGGTTTTACAGTCACACTTCGTGCCGCTGCGCCACGACTGGTCTCAACTGGTGTTAGATTTCGACTTAACTTATTTTTATTTCCTCTAAGTTGTTAAGTGTCGCCATTCTTGTTTTCATTGTCAGGAGTGTCATAACACTAGATTTTCTATGCCTGCCTTCCTCTCTACACGAGAGATACAGCGTGAAACCAAAAACAAAATTTAAATAGTAGAGATACACAAAAATCAATACGAATTCATGTAGGTGTTAAATTTTGCTTTTAACTCATTGTCACGCTCATTTTATTTATTTTCATTTAAAATATTTAAAAAGAACCGACAAGTAATGTATTGTACATGAAAGAATGCTGCAAAGTACTATGTTTTATAATACTATTTATTAATATTTTATTACGTATAGTAACTTGACCAGTCATGGCGCAGCGGCACGAGGTGTGACTGTAAAACCGACTGGTTGTGGGTTCGATCCCCACTCGAGGAGACAAAACATTTACTTAAATTTATATTTCCATTTCTTCGCTCTGGTGTCGAGGTCAAGCGCGGCGTTGAGTTCTGCCACCCAACACGCAATGCCTCCAGAATTCGGCAGAAAGTGAGAAACGGAGTGTCTTAACACTAGGTTCCCTCTGCCTACCCTGCTGTGTGCGGGATACAGCGTGAAGCAAATTTTTTTTTTATTAACTTGACAAGGTGCGGCAACGGTACAACATACAGCTTAAGATAACAGCATTATCTCTAAAAACCTGTTTATCTTAACTTTAAAATTGAACCTCGGAAATGCAATTTCTATTCTAATGCACCTTTCGACGCTTCCACAATACAAATCTATAAGGATTCCGAGCTAATACGTATGCATGAAACCAAATCCGATGATAATAGCTTCACCGAATAAACGCTGCTTTGGGGTGCATTTTGTTTGTAAGTCTGTTGTTAACATGTGTTGCTTTAAACTTTTATGTTTAACATATGGGTTGGTTGTATATGTAAGGGTGGGTTTTATGTATTATTATGTAGATTAGGGGTTGATATTCGAAAACACAGTATCGACGCTGGGGGAAGTATGGTTTAAGTAGCATATAAAAACAAAATACATTTACAGTTCGTTATCTAATTGATGGTTTAAAAATAGTATGGATGATGTGTCTGTAATATTTAAAACATGTTTAAAAAAGTTACTGGAGGAAGGTCTCATAAAAAGCATGAGGATTCCCTGGAGGCATAAGTGTGGATTGATGACAGTAGACGAGGCGAAAGAGATATGCAGAGACCATAGTGTTTGGCACTCAGTTTTTTTTTTGGATATTCGGCTGGATGCTAAAAAGAATATGTAATTTGGTTCAGTGGTTTTGTCTTGATAGTTATTATAAGTTTATGTTTTGAAAGAATTTAGAAAATAATAAAGAATTTTGTCAAGGGTAATTATTTTTTGTCAATATTTGATAGTAGCTAGTTAAAAATGTAGAGTATTTTTATTAAGAAATAAACCACGGGTTCTCTTTGTCCGTGTCCTTTTTAGGATTCTATACTTCAAAAGGTAAAAACGGAATCCTTATTGTTTCACTTTCTTGTTTCTTTATGGAAAAGACAAGGCAAACGAGCGTACGGGTCTCCTGATGATAAATGATCACCATCGCCCACGACCCCGTGGAACACCAGAGGAGCTACAGATGCGTTGTCGTCATTTTTGGTGAAGATAGACGCGCTTTTTGAAAGTATCTATCGTATCGAGCTGGAAACACCGCCGCATGTAGCCCATTTTACAGTTGCGTGGCGCGGTAAAGAAGAGGTGACGTTTCTACTTAAAGCCAAAGTGTCTAGTTTTTTATAGTTGGGTCCCCAATGGGTTCTACGTTGCATGTGATCAAATGGTTTTATATGATACTGGAGTGCACCAGCCCAGAGATGAGATCAGTCTTCCATATAAGGCCAACTTGGTCTTGTTGTCCAGATGATCGCGATATTGGGAGTCGCCCGAAACGCCAAGGAGCAATGTGCTAATACTGGGCGCGGCTATAAAACAACATTTTTCGTATTTTGAATGAAAATTAATAATATATATTTAGGTCTACGATTGAAGCATAAAAAAATGAAACCTCTGAATCATCACAATCAAAATGTATCAGCATTTATTCATCGATTTTCTGCACTTTATATGAAATATGCCGCGTGGTCAATACCTATAAAGTACTCCATTCATGAAATTTCGGACGGAAGAGCCCCAAAGAAGAGATGAGTAGCGAGAAATAACGCCGCGCTTCGTCTTTTAAAGCATCTATCTATAATCATTTCCTCGAGTGAGGATTGAACGTACAACCATCACATTTCCCATCAGATGCTGTCCTACTTCATATTTTTTTAAAGCTTCACAATGTATCACTCACGTAGCAGGGTAGACAAGCGGAACCTAGGAACCTCGTGCTTTTTGGCTTTTCACGTTTAAAAAAATAAATAAAGTTTTATTTATTTTTTTATTTTTTCTATGTTATCAAAACATATAGTCAGTGGAATTTTCAATAAATTATTTTATACACAATCTATGGTTGAGGAATTTGTTTTGAAAATACCTTTCATGACAGTGGTTGTGCGCGAGTAATGTTGATATGTCAGATAGAAATTTCCTTTATAATTTTGTTATATTCCTACTTCGTAAAATTTTATATGGTATGTATAATTCTTATCATCTTATATTTAGAGATCAGTCGTAGCGCAGGAGCCCAAAGTGTGTCTGTAAAACCGACTTGTTGTGTGTTCGATCCCCACTCGGGGAAATGAAATATTTACTAAAATTTTTATTTCCATTTCTTCGCTCTGATGTCGGGGCAATGCGAGGCGTTGAGTTCTGTCACTCAACATGCAATGCCTCCAGAATTAGCAGAAAGTGGGGAACAGAGTGTCTTAACACTAGGTTCCTACCCTGCTGTGTGCGGGATACAGCGTGAAGCTGATTTTTTATTTTATCTTATATTTAAGGGTGACAAGTGACTGAAAATACTTGTGATTGCTTTATATTTGTGATGTCATCGTTTCGCAGTTAAAGTTTTTTTTATCTAACCGATCATACTTTCAAATTTCATGGAAAATTATAGTTATTTTTATATAATGACATGACACCTTTTTACAAACCAAGACAATACCTAATAGGTTCTTGTTTGTTAAAATATTCTATCATATTATCCTCTTTGGTTTAATTTGCGAGAAAAATGAGGAACCCAGTGACTGTTCCAGGTTTACATATTCCTGTATTTTTTAGATTAACGCTGTATTTCTCATAAATCAAGCTAGGTAGGGTAGACTTACTGTTAAGACACTCCGTTTCCCACATTCCGCCCAATATTAGAGATATTGCGTGTTGAGAGGCGAAACTCAACTTCACGCTTTGTTCTGCCGTTCTGTCCGTTGCGCAACGGTGCTATATGTTTTTCATTTATATTTTATTTTAAAGCCTAAATCAATAAATACAATTTTGTTGAAATTGTACGAACGTCATTTTAACGAGGGTCAAGACGAACAAGATATTTTTTTATCTCATATTTCTTAATTAAGAGTCGTGAAAATCTGTCGTATTTCAAATGATTTGAACGAAATAAAAATATATTTTTTTTGTAAAATGTTTATTTATTATATGTATTTATTATATATGTATTATAGACACATAATATAAGGCGTTTCTCACAGACTCGCAATATTTAGCAGTTTTTTTGTTATTTTCAATAAATAGACTTAAACTTCAACCGGGATAGAACTCCCATGTCCCGTATACAAATCATATTATAAAAAAAAATACTGCAATTACGTTTGTACGAGAGTGATTTTTTTTGCTCTAATGAGCGAATATTATAAGCAAAGGATGCCAAAAACGCTTGAAAGTACTGCCAAGGTCGGTCAACTAAATTGATATCTGTTTACCTATTACTCTACACTAGTAATCTATTTTTAAAGTAGACCAAGAAGTCTATGGTGTATAAACACTGATGTAAGTTTATAGTAAAAACTGGAAAAATCTTTCGATAAAGCTTGTGTCAGCAAGAAAGACAATAAGACGGGGATAGAAATAATGATATACAAATAATAATTATAAACGTGAGTATGAACACGGAGTTTGAAAACCGCTTACAACTGGGCTAGATTAATTATAGGAGCAAACACTCAGCGTAAATATAAGCACTTTTTATCTATGACTGAAAAATGATAATCGATCAACGGAGACCAAATTATATTATATTTTCTTAAAGATATATATGTATAATATATATTTTTTCTGTCGCGCAATATTATGATATTATATGTACAAGACATATAATACAATTCTCAGCTGCTCCATTCTTAAAAAAAAATCTTTTCCCCTTCCTTTTCCTTCCACTTTTCCTTTACATTCCTTACGAAAGTACATGTCAAGTTTCAACGTTCTACCCGAAGACTGGGTGCGCTGTGAGCCACCTGTCAGTCAGTTGTAAAAAAAATAAAATAAATAAATCAGCTTCACGCTGTATCCCGCACACAGCAGGGTAGACTGGCCTCTGGCCATTGCGGGTGACGACTAGTAAAATATAAAAAACGTTGGTTGACTTTGCATTATCTACTTACATACTTTCACACTCAAAAATAAAAATGTGAAAAAAAAACATTCTAACAAGACACTAGACCACATAAGTATGTAGGAAACAATATAAATAAAACATAAAATTTTACATAAAAATCCTATGTCATTCCTCTTTTGTGCATGCAAACAAGCGTTTAACCATTTGCTTTGCTTAGTGGTGATTTAAAATTAAAATAAGCTGTATATTCCCCTAGTAAGGGGTGCGCGCCCCATGTTATTTTATTAAAACTCGTCTCGAAACTTCACTAAACGTGTCATTTTGTAGTGTAAAGAATAATTAATAGTATAATTTTACATGGTATAATATTAGCTTGTATATGGGCGATAAAAATAATAGAGTTTTTAAGGGTCTTTTAGTTTTGTAATCTAATCTGTAGATTAAATTCAAAATAGACTTTTTTAATATAAAAGCTTAGTGTATATGTATTGTTTCTATAATATAGCGGAATTATTATATGTGACAAAAGCTACTATAAAAACTTGCGTGCTTTTAAACATCTCGCAGTCTTCGCTTCACAGCATCTGAGCGTTTTATGCGTTAATGCGATCGTTTTGATTTTGATTTCTCCGCTCTGACAAGACAAAGCGCAGCGTTGAGTTTCGCCTTTCATGCAATCTCTCGATTTTGAGGTAGAAGCTATCACTGGTTCACCCTGCTTTTCCCAAGTATATGACGGATAGTGCAGTTTAAAAATTATATATAAATAAATAAAGGTGTTACTTATTGAAGTCAAAAAATAATTTTTTAGCAAATTTTACAGACAAAAAGGGTTATCAAAAAAAAATTCTTCGAAATTAAGATGGAACAATAAGTAATTATCTTTTTCAAATTGCTTCTATTTTGGGAGCATTCAATAATTTACATCGCATCGTTTTGTTGCCAGTAATTTATTTAAATGAAATCAGGAGCTTCACTCGGCGTAATTTTAATTAGTTTTATTCATTGACTATTTTAATTCTATTATAAATATATTTGATGATTTTTTGGTATTGCCAAATTTTAAATTTTGCACCATTTTAGCATAGATCATATATACATGTTGGTGTGTGAGAAGAAAGTAGGTTCAAATTCTCTCGTATTAAGTGAATTTGTTTATAATAGAGGCTGTCCAATTCGGGCGGAAAGTGTAAAACGGAATGTCTTAGCACTAGTTTCTCTCTGCCTATCTTGTTACAGCGTGAAGCTGGAAAAAAAACAAGAAAATAGAAAAAAATAACTGAAGAGTCTATGTAAAATATGTTAGAAAGTTTTTAATATTAATACGACTTCCGCTTCCGCGATCGAATGTATGCGAAATATAAACAAGCTGTAACTTTGTTATAGGTTACTTCAGCTACTCGTATGATTGCATCAGCTGCTTGTTACAATCTTTTCAGATACTTCATGTGTACAGTAAACTGCCTTCACTACTATATCTTTAAAGATATGGAGCATAAATAAAAAAATACAACAATACAATTGCATTTTTTATTTTTTAAATAAGTTTATGCTTTCGTTCTTTGATATATTATTTTGAAATACCTAATATTGTTTTTAGTTTCACGCACGTATCCTGCACATGGTACAGGAAGTGGACGGAACCTGGAAACTTAGTGTTAAGTCAGTCCGTTCCTATTACGTAACTTCCATTACCAACGTTCCGCCGAATTCTGAAAACATAGCGTGTTGAGTGGCGGAACTCAACTCAACGAGGTCGATGTCGATTGAGGCTTTGCCTTGTCACCAGAGGGCAGAAATGAAACTATTAATTATTTCCCCCCAGTAGGAATAGAACCCACAACCGTCCTCTTATAACCTTTTATAATCGCACCCCTGAGCTCAGCTCTACGACGGCCTCTACTATTAATAATATTAACGTAATAATTATTTTAAAAGCCCATTTAAAATATTTATTACATAATTAATACCACGTAACATACTTAAATATTAAACATTTACTTTATTATAGGTTAATGTGAAATACAGTCATATATAGAGCTTCACTCTATTATAGCATGAAACTATTAAGTACCTAAGTGTAATAAAACATTGGTAGTGGTTGTGAGTTCAAATGCGTTGCGTCACTCAATGCGTAAACTACGTTACTCTAAAGCGGAGAATGAGGTGTCGTAACCCTTAGTACTCATTATCTAAGGTTGGTAACGGGAAAAAATAAGAATAAAATAAATCAAAATCAGCTTCACGCTGTATCCCGCACACAGCAGGGTAGGCAGAGGGAACCTAGTGTTAAGACACTCCGTTCCCCACTTTCTGCCGAATTCTGGAGGCATTGCGTGTTGAGTGGCAGAACTCAACGCCGCACTTGTCCTTGACACCAGAGCGAAGAAATGAAAATATAAATTTAAGTAAGTATTTCATCTTCTCGAGTGGAAATCGAACCCACAACCAGTCGGTTTTACAGTCACACTTTGTGCCCCTGCGCCACGACTGGCCTCAATAAAAAATAAGAAAGTAAAAAAAAAGATTTTCCATAAAACTAACTTAACACCATAAGAAATGTCGGACTCGTCACTATGAAAAAGATATTACTCTAGCAACTAAGTACCAAAGAATAAAACGGACAGCCGTTCTCTTTCATCTCGATAACTTATCTAAGGGTTGAATAATAAATGAAAAGTGCTCGCCTTGACCATACGTTATCTCTCCGCCCATGCGGGCTGGCAAAATGCGCGGACGTAAAATAAATGGGTATATGATGAAACTATTATATTATCACTTCCGCCTTCCTTCACTTCACTTTTAGGAAAGGCGTTCGTAAAAAATAAAAATATTTTTAGTTACTTCAGTTACTTCACGATCCCGCACACTACAGGGTAGGCAGAGGGAACCTAGTATTAAGACACTCCGTTCCCCACTTTCTGCCGAATTCAGGAGGCATTGCGTTGCGTGTTGAGTGGCAGAAGTTAACGCCGCGCTTGTCCTCGACACTAGAGCGAAGAAATGGAAGTAAATATTTCATCTCCTTGAGTTGAAATCGAACCCACAACCAGTCGGTTTTGCAGTCAAACCTTGTGCCCCTGCGCCACGACTGGCCTCAATTTGATTTTATTTAGTTCACGATGGCAGTTACCCACTTTCAGCTTACATTTTTAGATATTAAGTCGATGAATTCAGTGGTCTTTGTCTTATTTGTTGTTTTGCTCCGGTATAACGAGGAAATAAATATAATTCAGTGCCACGAATGGGTATCGTACCCGCAACCATCGCGTTTTAAAGTAAGACGGTGTGACGATGGGTCACGATGGCCGCAGTATTTAATATGTTTATTAGTGAAAAATAATATTTAATTATAAATAGTTCTGATGATGTCGGCAGGTAGGCACAAACGGGCAACTGTAATCGAGAGGGTCGTGAGTTCGATTCCTACTCGGAGGAATGAAATATTTAGTTTTGCCACTTAACACGCTATACCTCGTTCGCGATTGGGGAACGGAAGTGTCTTAATGGGGACGGAATGACTTGATACTACCCTCTACTCACTGTTATATATTATTATCTTCTTTCTTTCCGTCCTCTTTCAAGAACTTGCGTGCTGAGTAGAAACACTCAACTCAAAAAACAAAACTAGACAAGTAAATATTTATAATATTTTTTTTTATAATTCCTTAGGTAATAGAACTTAGAATTACTTACTGTGCGTTTTGTTTTTTTTTTGCCAATTTTATGTTTGTTAAAGAGTACAAATTTGTTTCAAATTCATTATTAAACGTGCTCTGTATATTTTACGTATATGTTCATAATAACTTTCATGACATATACCAACAAACAAACGGCGGTTGTAGTGTTAAAAGACACCTTAAAAATGCGTATGCAAATCTCATCTCTGTCCAAGTCCATCTTCGACTTGATCCAAATTGGAAATAATCCTAATAAGGCATCCTTGAGGTACTCTCTAAATATTAACTGATAACAGTTCTAGACAGGCCGAAATATTTTTCTTAAAAAATGTAAAATTATTTATTTAAACAAATATCTTTGTGAGTACTCTGTCTATTTCTGGTGTAAAACAATGCACTTTATTCATTCGGTTTTATTTAGAATAATTTATTGTACAATCTGAATCCCACTTTGAAATATTTTCTTTGTAACGCACGGATAAACTAATAAAATATGATGCTTATGACAGTATAGGAATATAAATCAGTAACACTTTTGTTTTTTATAAAACGTCTGACTTAAGTGCGATGTTTGTGATTTGATAAACAATCCTGAAAATTAAATATTTTTATATTTAATGCTTTGTTACACCAACTTAAAACATAAAACATATACAAGATAAAACAAATGAAAAATGGTGTAAAGGCGGCCTTATCACCACAGGTGATCTCTTTCAGGCAACCCTTACCAAAAAAAAAAAAAGGTAAAACAAACATGGATATTTTTCTTTTTTTTATTAGCTTCAAGCTATATCCCGCACACAGCAGGGTAGACAGAGGAAACCTATTGTTGAGACACTCCGTAGCTCACTTTCCGCCGAGATCTGGAGGCATTGCGTATTAAGTGGCGGGACTCAACGCCGTGCTTTGCTTCGACACTAGAGGGAATAAATGAAAATATAAATATTTCATTTCCTTGAGTGGGGATCAAACTCACAACCACTCGACTTTATGGTTACATATTAGTTTTGTAGTTACTTTGTGCCCCTGCGCCACGACTGGCATTTCACAAAAAACTCAGTCTTAGATAAAGACAAATAAATATGTCCTCGTAATTTTTAAATATTTTAAATATATAGGAACATAATTGATGTCTAACACATTCCTAAAAACTAGCTAGACAGAGAACACCTTGTCTCACACGCACATTTACGCCCAATATTAATAACCTATCTCCAACGTCAATCTTAGGTTGTTTCATATATCTATCCAATCTCTAGATTATAAATAATGTAATGGTAATAATAATAATATAATGGTACAACATTTAGTTCATGTAATTTTATAAAAAAAACTAAAATAATATTATCAAATCAAGCTTTTTATAAAGAACATCTTCTACATTACTCTCTTAAATGTATAGTGTATATAAATAGAAAATTAGCCACTGCCATTTACTATAGCTTACAATCTCTTCGCCTTATTATTCCAATACCAAACCAACTTGACATTGGCAAAAATCCAAATCAAATCTAAGTTTTGATGTTCAATTTTGAGATTATCTTCTAATATACAAGACTATACCATATTGAACGTTAATAAGGCTGATATTTGTGTAACGTATGTGCTGTAATTTAGTGGAATCTCTGCCTTTTGGAACTTGACAGAATTTTGATTAATGACATCACAGACGCCACCATAGTGTAATTGGTATATTGGTATGGAGTCTTGTTTAGACGATGGTTGCGGATTCGATCTCGGAAGGTTAATATTTAAAATTATATCCACTCCCCAATGTTCTTTTTATTATGATATATAAATTATTTCATTAGTATTATATACATTTTGCTAACTATTTCTTAACAGGTAATCTCTGCTTCGGTATACACCAAAAGGTTGTAATTTAGAATTTTCATAAATTTGTTTAAAAAAATAAACAACATAAGCAATCGTGACTCAGAACCACAGGCGTGCTACATTAAGGTGATGGTTGTGGGTTCGATTTCCATTCAGATGACTAAAATAGTTTATATATTCATTTCGTCGTTCTGGTAACAAGCCTTGTGGATCCTATGGAGAGTGGGGAAGGGAAGCGTCTTCTTGAAATAAGAGTGTCTTAAGACTAGATTTTCAAGTTCCCCCCTGCCTCCTCGGCCATGTGCGGGATGCAGCAGAAAGCTGAAAAACGAAATCAGAAGATACAGTCCAAATACTCTGTTATATGCGAAAATTCGTGAAGTTACAAGAATATATTTAAAAATATGCTATATTTAAATGCAATATGGCTTATAATCGTATGATAAATGTATTTGTAATTTAGTCCCGTATAGGAATCCCGTCCCTCTGGATCTTGACAGCGTTTTGACTAATGATACGACAGGTCGTTGCACCCAACTGGGATGAATCATTCAAAATATTCATAATATAATTTCGATTGACATTTTTAAGAGCCCTTCGTGCCTATATGAATTTCCAGTGGAATTTCTCATAAATCTTTCAAAGCACTTGTTGGGTGCGGATGACTGTGGGTTTGATTATTTTTGATTAATGTTTGGCTTTTGTTATTAGAAAATAATGGGGCATTGTGAAACTGTGGGACAGCATCTGTGTGTGTATGTTTTTATATGCTCAAGTAGCAGGGTAGGCAGAGGGATCCTGGGAACCTTGTGTTAGGTCTCTTCTATTTATACATATAAAACTAAGTAGCTGGAGGGCAGTACATAGAATAAACTACAATACGTAGAAAGTTGAAATTAGTTAGTGTATGGAACTAAGAGAAGATTTCTCAAATTTGTACTGGAAAAAGAAAAGGCAGTATTTAATAATTTTATGTCTTAAAATCGAAAACGATTATTATACTAAATATATATTTATATCTACATTATACAATCATATTTTGTTAAAAGATAAATAATTATTACAAATATAAATAAGCTTTGTAAATTTGAAAGCGGAAATGCGAAATAAGTTTGAACGGAACATTGTTTTACAAAACAACTATTTTATGATTGATGATGCCTAATTAACTTTGCTTCCGTTTCAAATTATACAACGAACAATGGTATATTTTTTTGTCATTATAATTTTAAAAAACAATGCGGTTTTACTATGCCTTTTAAGCAAACATTAAAATTAATAAACAAACCCTGCGTGTTGCCCAAGGAAGAGAACGGGAATCGAACTTGAAACTTTAACGTCATTTAACCAGTAATTTTGATTCTGGTTAAATTTATTGTAATTTTTGTCTTTTAGCACCTTATTCCAAATTTTGTATCTCCTGTGGGTGCGCGAATTTTTTTTTGCGTATAATAAGAGTAACTGAAAGAACCAACGAATTTGCTTACTATTAAGTACTCTATATTTTTTATATAAATAAAAATGTTTTTTTATGCAGCAGAAACCAACTTCCAACGCCCTAATTAAACCTACCATATTAAGGCTTAGCGCACAACTTTACCATGGTATACAGTATTGAAACTTTCCGAATATGCCTTATAACGACTTTCGCTTCAGAACGGAGAGCAAAGTGTCTTGATACTACGTTCTGTTTTTGTACGCTGCTATGCAAAAAAAGCATGAAGTTGTGTTTTTATACATAGCTTAACTTTTTTTTCTAACATTGGCGAGACTTGAACCCACGGCCCGAAAATATAAAAAAATGCTGTCATTAATAAAAGCCTGTGGTATGATTTCCTAGCGTTTTTCCGGGGTAACGACCCGGCGCCCTCAATTCATCAATTTACATAAGTGACATCATTAGTTCGCTCAGCTCGGTGATAGGTGAATGAGATATTTTTAATAATAATTGGGGTTAAAATCGGTTATATTTTCATTTTAAGGCATAAATTATTAATTACATAAGAGTTGGAATAATTGATAATTTTATAAAATTTAAATATTATATTTTAACAAAATATATTGGATACGTCACAACTTTTTTAGGGTAACTTTAAGACGTAAAATAAGTATATATCGTCTATTCCCTTTCCAGTACAAGTTTAGAAATCTACACTCTCCAATTTACAGTATATTTTTCCACGTCTTGTAGGACGTCTCAGAACGGAATTGTTGTATATGAATAGATAAATCGTAAATTTTGTAGTATGAATAAAATATTTAAAAAAATCTTTTTTAAAACAACCATTATAGATGTTCTTTTTCATTGTGTATTGTGTTGTACAAATCAAGCCTTTTTATTCAATATTTATGTATACTAGATGGTTTATGCAAAAATTATTAGGCAGTCCACCATTTTGTTGCAGAGGCCATTTTGGATTAACAGAAATATTGATTATATGTCATTTTGTTCTCATCAGAACTGAAGTTGTAATCCAAATTTCAGTTCAATTGGACACTGGAAAGTAGGTCAAATTGAGCTTAAAAAATCACATATCACGAAGCTAGCAGATAGCGATACTTCCTAATATTTAAGATCATTTAATTCTAATGTTCCTAATATTTAAAATCATTTAATTAATTTAATTTTAAAGTGGCCAGTAGTGGCACAGCGGCACAAAGTGTGACTGTAGAACCGATTGGTTGTGGGTTTGATTCGAGGAGATGAAATATTTACTTAAATTTATATTTCCATTTCTTCGGTCAGTTGTCGAGGCAAAGCGCGGTGTAGTGTTCTGCCACTCAACACGCAATGCCTCCAGAATTTGGCAGAAAGTGGGGAACGGAGTGTCTTAACACTAGGTTCCCTCTGCCTACCCTGCTGCGTGCGGGATACAGCGTGAAGCTGATTTTTGATAAAATAAACGGATATCATTTATTACACAATGTATGCGTAATAATAGTTTGTATTAGAAATGTTGACAACAGCTGAACATTCTAACAATTTACGGCCTTACCTCATCAATCATAGTCGTCACAAATACCATATAATATAATGTGAAACACAATAGATTCGATTTGTCGATGGCCGCCCTCGCCACGTGCAAATTAAATAACGTAATGACTTGCACGACTGTTGAGTGAATTAATAATCTAGAATATATAATATCTAGAATATAGAATATATAATAATCGGCACGAGGTGTGACTGTAAAACCGACTGGTTGTGGGTTCGATCCCCACTCGAGGAGATGAAATATTTACTTAAATTTATATTTCCATTTCTTCGCTCTGGTGTCGAGGTTAAGCGCGGCGTTGAGTTCTGCCACTCAACACGCAATGCCTCCAGAATTCGGCAGAAAGTGGGGAACGGAGTGTCTTAACACTAGGTTCCCTCTGCCTACCCTGCTGTGTGTGCGGGATACAGCGTGAAGATATATATTTTTTTTTAATAATAAATATTAAATCTAGACAAAACAAGAACAGAAACTGATGCTACATGTAAAGTAAGGTAAGGTAAGGGTACTATATACTATAGGTAATTATATATTCTAGAATATATAGGTGTCTTACCTACATGTACTATCGGCTTCCGTCTTGGTTTTGTCTGGATTTTTTTTTTTTGCTTTGAAATTTTTTGCCTATTTATCTTTCGATTTTTACAAAGATATTATGTTATGATAATAAACGGGATAGGTTTTTTATGTATATTTTAATATAGTTCTTTTAAAATATTATGAATAATTAATTTTTGCTATGACTTATGATGTAATTAAGAGTGTCAATTTCTTATTTGTAAAACAACAAGTGAGTATTGTAATTATTTATGTGTATGTTGTTATTTGATATATATATCCTATATACCTTTGGTAACACTGCTTTTATCACTATGTTTTATTAAGGCTGAAGCGTTAAAAAGAATTATTTGCATAAATTATATATTTTAACTATCTGAAAGAACGACTCCAACTTTTGTTACTTGCAATCAAACAAAACCTATCAAAAATATTTTTATGTAAAATTTTGCCAAGAGTGGTTTGCACTATATAAATCAGATCTCATGTAAAGCTAAGTTTCTAGTTTTATACGCCCTAACTCTATCTACAAACCCTAACTTCAAAAACTCTACACCTTAGTCGAAATCACGCAAAATTGGCGGAAGTCTTAAACAAACTTCCATCTCATAGTTAATGGAGGGTCAAACTTCAAAGTTATATATGTATTATATATAACTTTGAAGTATTTATAATATATATGTAGAGTAATGTTTGTGCAAAAACAATATATATATATATATATATATATATATATATATATATATATATATATATATATATATATATATATATATATATATATATATATATATATATATATATATATATATATATATATATACACATATTTTTTTTGTTTTTGCACAAACATTACTCTACATATATATTACAAGATACGCGCGAAAAACATAACCCTTCCTTTAAAAAGGCCAACTACTATTCACTTATTGACTTATGTTTCAATGTTAGGTCTAGGTCTTTATATACGCACGTAAATTATGTACGTATTTGCAGCGTATCTAGAATTGTGGAATACTATAAATTAATGCGATCTCGTTAGGTTATATTCAACGTCACTTGTTAATACGACTTCAATATTAAGTGGAATTAAAATCTCAGAAAACTATCGTGTTCAAATATTTCTCAATTGCTTATTACTTTTTTATTTCTTTTTTTTTAATATATTTCGTAAAAAAATAACATTTTTGTCATACAACGTACCGACATATAATAAAGTATTTGTGCAGCGCACGCGTTTAAAGCAATTCGATGGCGTTGCTTATTATTGTTATTTTCTTATTTAAAGCTAACTAAGACTTAAACCGCAATTTTATATAGCCTATAGCGCTTCTGAAGAATGCGGCTTTCACACAAAACAAAAAGAAAGTTAAACGGATCAGTAGATCCAGAGATCTTAGCGTTTAAACAAACAAACAAACTATTCCGCTTTATTATATTAATATAGATAAATACTCTACATATATATATATATATATATATATATATATATATATATATATATATATATATATATATATATATATATATATATATATATATATATATATATATATATATATATATATATATATAAAATTCCATCGAAACTATTGAAAATGTCACACAAACTTTTATCTCCAATTTTATGAGGCAGTGCACAGACGTACGAAAAACATACGAAATTTCATTTTATTTCCAGGGAGTGTATGTGTGTATAATTTATTAAATCATTAATTTGGTATTATCACCAAAGGTAAAGGTAGGTAAGGTAGGTATTATTACCTGAGGTCAGTCGTGGCGCAGCGGCACGAAGTGTGATTGTAAAACGGACTGCTTCGATCCCCACTCGAGGAGATAAATATTTACTTAAATTTATATTTCCATTTCTTCGCTCTGGTGTCGTGGCTAAGAGCGGCGTTGAGTTCTGCCACTCAACACACAGCCTCCAGAATTCGGCAGAAAATGGGGAACGGAGTGTCTTAACACTAGGTTCTCTTTGCTTACCCTGCTTTGTGCGGCATATAGCGTAAAGTTGATTTATTACCAAAGCTATTTTTACCTTTTACACACAAACGTATTGTCACAACGTTTTTTAAATTATGAAATAGAACATTCTCGGACGTCTCTGGGTATTAACATTGTAAAAGTGTACACATTGTAACAGAAAACAGAATTTTAAACTCGATGTAATCCAGTTACAGGTGGGCTAAGTTTAAGCCTATTTCTAGTATTACGCACGTTACGTTTAGTAAAATGATTATAAATCTCCTTAAGCCTTAGGAATCTCTAGGGCTTAAGTTAAAAAATATGATTGATTTAATATCGGCTGCTTCACCCCAAAGTCAAATGCCATAGGACATAATACTATGAAATTAGTTGTAATAGAGAACCGGCAGTTACAACAAACATTTTTTGACCGCGAAATCTGTTGAGCTAAGTCGATTCGCTGATTCATCAATATGAGATCCCCATAGTAATTTAAAGCCGAATTGATACCAAGAAATACCGTCTCGACAAGATCCACGGCTTCATCGTTCAAGTTATTTCTACTATTTTATAGTAAGTTATTATCCTAGGCTGTGAGTTCGTTTTCCACTCTAGGAAATTAAATATTTAATATTGTTATTTCTTCGCTATGGTGTCGAGACAAAGCGCGGCGTTGAGTTCCGCCATAAATACAATGCCTTTTTTTATGGAAAAGGACAAGGCAAACGAGCGTTCGGGTCACCTGATGGTAAGTGATTACCGCCGCCCACCACTCCGTGCAACGCCAGAGCTACAGGTGCGTTGCCGGCCTTTTGCCTCCAGAATTCAGCGGAAAATGGTCTTAACATTAGGGTCTCTCTATGTGTGCGGGAACCAGAGTGACGCAAAAAAAACCTGTTTAGATGGATAGTTTAAGCCATTATCGTTATTTGGGATATAAATAACTAAATTATAATTCCCCTTTCATGTCATCGTGACATATGCCGGGGTTTGTATTTAATGACAGGTTTTGTTTACTGTAATCGACGACAACTTGTTATTATTGGAAGCGCCAATTATGCTAGCTAAGCCCTCTAATGGTCGGTTATGTTTTATATATACCAAAGTTGGTGATAATAATAATATTGATATAAAAGTCGACTTAGTCCTAGTTTTTTTTTTATATTTTAAAATTCATTCAATTGAAGATATACTTGATTGTCTTAAACATTTATTAGAAACAAAAATGTTGTTCCTAATTTGGTTAAAAAAACGCCGTCTGTACCGCCACGCTAGCCATACTACGTACCACATAATAGGATATGTGATTTCAAATATGGATAAATATAAATCATTTAAAAAAGATAAAAAAATAAGTATAAATAGAAATGGGGACTAGAATGTTTTAGGACTCAAATCTCCTTGTGTACGAGGTTATGCGAGAAAAAGGTTGAAGCTGCATATTACTTTTTTAATATTTTCATCCTGACTAAACAGAAATATAATGATATTTCTTTTCTGAAAGCTTCACATAGAGAGAGAAAACCTAGTATTAAGACACTCCGTTCCCTCCTTTCCGCTCAATTTTAAAGATATTGAGTGTTGAGTGGCCTATTTCCAGAATGGGCAAATGAAAATAATTTATTCTTCTGAGCTGAAATCAAACCCGTACCACACTCAATGACATTCCTTTATAGATATTTTTACAGTTTAATAAAAAGCTGAATGGATTCACTTTATAATTGAATCTGTGGACTACTGTAAACTTTCCAGACCGAATAGAAGTTTTAAGTATTCACTCGAATATCGATTTGGTGACGTGACATGAATTTTAATTCGTTTAGAAATTGTTTTGTACATGCGAATTGTTCCTAAATAATTATTTCTGGAATAGAAATGATAAAATGATACATTACTATTATTTTAATAATAATAGAAGATATTATTATATTTTCATTTTTTAGCTCTGGTGTCGAGGCAAAGCGCGGCTCTGAGTTCCGCCACTCAACACGCAATGCTTCCAGCTCGGCAGAAAGTGAGATGGAGTGTCTTAACACTAGGTTCCCTCCGCCTACCCTGCTGGGTCCGGGATACAGCGTGAAGCTGAATTTATTTAATTTAAAAATGATAATAAAAATACATTATTTTCATTTGTACTCCTCAATTTAGCTTATTCTTTGTGTTATAAAAATCTATTTATTTTAAGCAAAAAAACATTTCTAATTGTAGTATACATATAGGAATATTGCATCACCCACAAAATGCGCCTCCGCATAGAGTAGGTAGGGTAGGTATAAGGAATAAAAACAAAGAAATACAGCAAATGATTTAACTTCACGTTATTTCCGCATATTAACGAAGTATTTAGAAATTGTATGTGTGTTGAGTGGCGGAGCTCACTGAAGACCTTTGACTGTCAGAACTATCGCATATAGAGATTTTGGACAGATGTTTAAAATAACATGAAATTTTAGACTCAAAAATATACATTGTTCATAGAAGCACAGTGCTTATGAGTAGCGCGAGAGTGCCAAAATAATTAGAAGTGCAAACGTAGCATAAGACATATACACGTGTCTTGGTTAGTTTGTTGCTAGAAGCCGAACGAATGACTTTCTTAATTGCTAAGACGTCTCGGACAAGTGGACGTGTACTTGACAAGTAAAATGTTGGTGAAACAGTGAAATTTTATGTTATTTTTAACAGTTTGTCGCTTTATCTCGCATGTAGTAGGGTAGGCGGAAAAGCTGGTGTTAAAACACTCTGTTCTCCGTTTTCCGATGGAATTTGAGATGATATATGTCTTTATATGCAACTTATATTCGATAGACGTAATGATTCACAAGGAGAGGCCGTCTTGGCGCACGAGCAAAATCGTGCGACTGTAAATGCAACGGTTATGGGTTTGATTCCCACTCGAGGGAATTAAATATGATATATTTTTATTTCCTGGTATGTACAAAAAAAATAAAAAAAATAGCATAGTGATAACAATAACGCTTTGTCTTGTTACCAGAGCAAAATCTAAATAATTCATTCCCCGAGCGGGTTTTAAACCCGCGCCCATCATATTTACATTCAGACGCTGTCTCACTAAGCAACGATAACTTTTCAAATGCTTTCAATATAATACGAATTGGCATCACGCTACCTCTGAACAAATTTACACAAAAGTAATTAACATTAACTTAATGAAAAAATAATATTACTTTTAAATAAAAAAAAACAAAACATTAATTTTCTTACCGGAAATTACCATGAGACGTATATAATTAAACAGTTGTATTAATTATGCTATCACGAGACGCTGTTAACGTGGTAACAGTGTGTATATCAGCGTTACACGAACCGTTACACAAATAACATTTTATATTAACTTTTGTTTTTTTTGTGTAGTTTTTGTTTTTTTTTCAGCTTCACGCTGTATCTCGCACGTAGAAGAGGGGGCAAAGTGTTAAGAAATTCCGCTCCTCATTTTCCATTCTGGAGAATTCTGGAGAAGTGATGGAACTCAATGCCGCGCTTTGCCTCGACACTAGAGCGAAGAAATAAAAATACAATATATTTCATCTTTAATATTTCGGAATAAGTAGAACATTATCATATTAATGACGATGACATCATTAATAAATAATATTTCCATAAAAAAGTCGTAAAAGTTTTCTTTTTTCTTACAAAACCTTTTGTTTCGTATTCCAAGGTCATGTAAATGTCAACGCAGGTAAATTAGTTGTGCAATAGGAAGAACCGAACAACTGATTTAGAACTGAGATAAGAAAATAACTAAATAAATTGCTTTTTTTTTTCTTTTATATTTCCAAAAATATCTTCTGTTTTCGTCTTATAAAATTTTGAGAAAAGATTAATATCTGGCAATGAAAGAAAAGTTAATATCTTTACAATAGGAAGAATGATTATTGTAAAGATATTAACTTTTCTTTCATTTATATGTCTTCGTTTTAGGCCAGTCGTGTCGTAGGGGCAAGAGGGCGACTGTAAGCGCGACAGGTTGTGAGTTCGATTCCCACTCGAGGAAATTAAATATTAAGGCAATGCGTGGTGTTGATACCGTCAATCAATACGCAGAGAATGCCTCCAGAATTCGGCGAAAGGATGAATGGAAGTGTCTTAATGAGGAACCGAGTGTTTTAGCACTAGGTTTCTAGATTAATACCGTAACATTATGCAATATTTTTATTAATCTTTATATTTTAGCTTCAGAAATGGCCCGTAGGGAGCAGTGCAGGTAGAGAGAAATTAGTGTTAAGACACTTTGTTCATAGCTTTCCGTCTTATCATCATGATAATGTTTGTTAAGTAGTTACGGAAAGGTACTTACAGAATATAAGTAGGTCTATGATATTTAGCCTGAAAAAGACTAGAACTCAGAAAAAAAAGCAAAGCTGCCAGCAAAGCATAATTGAGTATTTGAAATGTTGAAAAATGTCATTTTAAACTCTTTATACGAAAAAGTACATTTTTTAAAATTGTACTCAGACTCGGGAACTCTTTGATTTCTAATAGAATATGAATAGTTTTATTATAAAACATAACTCGTGTTAAAATGCCAGCAGAGCATAGTTGAAAATTCGATTTGTTGAAAAATATCAATTTAAATTGTTGAGATATTACGGGTTGAGGATTAATATTATAGACCTACTTTAATTCTCAAGATTTAATTTAAGAGGCCGGTCGTGGCGCAGCGGCACGAGGTGTGACTACAAAACCGACTGGTTGTGGGTTCGATCCCCACTCGAGGAGATGAAATATTTACTTAAATTTATATTTCCATTTTCTTCGCTCTGTTGTCGAGGTTAAGCACGGCGTTGAGTTCTGCCACTCAACACGCAATGCCTCCAGAATTCGGCAGAAAGTGGGGAACGGAGTGTCTTAACACTAGGTTCCCTCTGCCTACCCTGCTGTGTGCGGGATACAGCGTGAAGCTAATTTTATTTTTTTATTTACTTTAATTCTGCTGAAAACAAAGAGTTGATTGCTGAGCACGATTCTAACAATTTAAAATTTGTTGTTATATCTGAACAATTTAAATTGAAATTTTTCAACAAATCGAATTTTGAACTATGCTCTGCTGGCATTTATGTACGAGGCCTGGTTTTGTAATAGGCTTTTTATAATAGAACTATTCAAATTCTGTTAGAAATCAAAGAGTTCCCGAGTCTAAGCAAAATAAAAAAAATCTATACTTTTTGGTATAGAGAGTTTACATTGACATTTTTTAATATTTCATATATTTAACTATGCTTTGCTGGCAGTTTTTTCTGTGTTCTCGTCTTTTTTCCTGCTAAATATCATAAATGTACTTGTATTTTGCTGAAAAAGTTTTGTCTATTTTTTAAATTACTCTACGAATTTACGAAATTAACTTTCTTTTCTCTGTTTATTTTTTTTCTACGTGAAATCAACAGAACTATTGTTAAAAATGATCAGAAACTATTTTACTTATCCCCATGTGTGCAGGACTAGCCTCAATTTTTATTTGCAAAAAAAAAAAAGAAGCGAATGATGCATGCGAAGAGAACTCCATTTTATTTTAGATCTGCTGGACTATGCTCTACTAAGTTTACAGACTTAGGCTGCGCTTCGTCTTGTTACCAGAGTGAGGAAATGATAACAATTCATTACTCCGAGTGACGATTTAACCAAGAACCGTCCCGTTCACAGTGCAATATAACTTCATATAAAAAATTAAGAAAAAAACCACATTAATATAAAATATTAATCATATTTATCCCTTTAATCTGTCCCTATTATGAGATATAGTACAATAAATAAACAAGCCGTTACACCTACAACGCTCACGTATCTTGTTCAGAACAAGGAGGAGATTATCTCTACCATTACTCAAATATTCCACAAAATGAGTACCTACCCGTGTAAATGTAAGGGCTGTTTTGTATGCTAATATTGTAAATAATATTATATGAGTATGTACCTTTGTAAAATTTGAGATTAAGATTGTCTGAATAATTTACGAAAGTCGGAATAGGTGCAGGTTTAAATAAACAAAATATTTGTTTTAGCTTTATGCCGTATCATCCACACAGCAAGGTAGGAATTAGTCCCTAGGAAGTCTCTATAAATATATTTTGTCCCCATTAAGCCACATTCGTTCCTCACCTTCCATTGAATTCAGGCCATGCGTGTTGAGTGGCCGAGCTGCTTCTGCCTCCGAAACACTAAATATTTCATTGTTTCGAGTGGGCTCGATTCAAACCCACAATCTGTCAGACTTTCAATCGCATGCTTGTGCCTCTACGCCAAGAATGGCCTTAGGTCTAAAAAAGTGTTATTTCGAAAAATAATAATCATTCGAACGAATTATCGAAATATAATGAAATATTTTTCGAAATAGTAATTCCGGTTAATTTCGACTTCAAATTCCTATTTGGAAAATTATTCTAATTAATTTAGTAATAAGCTCGGCATTGAGCATCCACCACTCAACATGTAATGTCTCAAAAATTCGGCAAGAAGTGGGTAACAGTATCAGTATCTTAACACAAGACTCCCTCCGCCTTCCCTGCTATGTCGTTAAAATTTAAAATAATAAATAAAAAATAAATTATAAAAAAATTTAAAATCCTATATAAACATGCAAGAAATTAAATCTAGTGTTTATTCTACTGAAAAAATATACTTTTACTAGAACACTTATATTTAGTATGAAAACGTACACTCAATCGTCATACGCATCATAATATTATTATTTAAAATCCATTAATTTTAAGTGAAACGGCGTAATAAATTGGCAAAATAATACTGTGTCGATTCTGCTGACAGCGGAAATATAACTTTGTGGGCTACAATTAAATGAGATTATTATAATGTGAATACTAAATATAAAATGATTATATAACATTTTCATATTCATTAAAGTTAAATTTTACACGTATATAAATGTACCATAACGATCAATCACTATATTTTGATAAAAAAATTGTGTTAATAAAAATATAAAAATAAAAGCCAAGTATCAAGACAGTTAGACTACCATTTTGAAAAATCTTATTTCAGTGCTTTATAATGTTAGGCTTAATCATCAAGTAGAAAATCAGTTAATAAATTTCCCTCATCCAGTTGCCTGTTAACGAAATTTCAGGTATTAGTGTTTTAACATGGCAAGTAACATCTGAACGGCAACACGGATTAAGGTATGACATGAGGTCGACACGGTACCTCCAAGTAATCCTCGTTGGAGTCTCTGACATAGGTCTTCATCGGGACTGCCTTAAGCTTTTAAGACCACCGACCGCACTTAAAACGGCAGCATTAAGAATGGGCTTAGTGGATTGATTGGCTTTGCTTGAGATGTTTATTTTTCTTTGGCGCATTAGAAATAACAACGTTAACAGACGATGAGAGGACGTCGTGGCGCAGGGGTACAAATAGGTTACGCGATAGGTTGTGGGTTCAATTCAAACTAGGGGGAACGAATTAATATTTATTAATATATTTATTTCTTCGCTCTGGTGAAATCTATGATTTAAAAATTCGACGGAAGGTGGGAAACGGAGTATCTTAACATTAGGTTCCCTATGTTTACCCCATGAGATACAGCATGAAGCAAAAAAAACAGATTTGTTTTTCTTCGTACAAGGTTACGTAGGATTTTTCATCTACAGAAGAGGTCGTGGTGCGTGGTACAGTCTCTGATTGGTTAAAACCTGATGACTGTGAGTTCAATAGCCATTTAATAAACAATTATCATTTGTGGCATTGAAATCTGTCACCCAACACTCAATGAACTTGAATTCGGGAGGAAACGGAAAACGAAGTGTCTTGACACTAGATACCCCTTGCTCTGCTATATATACGATACGAGTACAACGTAAATATGAAAAAAAAATATCCCATAAAACACAATAGCACTTATATTTTGGTTTATCTATAA
Organism: Heliconius erato x Heliconius himera; assembly: GCA_013421005.1. Classification (NCBI taxonomy): domain Eukaryota; kingdom Metazoa; phylum Arthropoda; class Insecta; order Lepidoptera; family Nymphalidae; genus Heliconius; species Heliconius erato x Heliconius himera. The sequence continues at coordinate 103,023 of JAATLQ010038601.1, forward strand.
TTGTAATAAGAACGTTATATTTGAAAGGAAAAGGTCCCTTTTTGTATGTCCATCTAATAACAAAAATTATTGATGGTTGCCCACACAATCGGAAATTCTATTATTTTCAGAACATCTTAATTTCGCAAGCTACAATGGACGGAGGGAACAAAGGCTTGTCCTTCAATGTAAAATATTAGGTACATATATAGAGATAGCTAGGGTTGCTGTTGACCAATATTATTTATTTTTTAGTTTCATGCTATAGGCACATAGCAGGAAACCTAGTATGATGACACTTTGTTCTCATGAAGACACTTCCTTTCGTCACTTTCGAGGTGGAACTCAACGCCGCGCTTTGCCTTGTTATTATTCTTATTATATTTATTATTTTTATAAAATCAGCTTCATGCTGTATCCCGCACACAACAGAAACGCAACAGAGCGACCGAATGGAAATATAAATTTAGAAGAAATATTTTATTTCCTCGAGTGGGGATCAAATTCACGTCACACTTAGTGCCGCTGCGCCTCTTCCCCCTCTAGCTCTTCTTCATTATTTTTAAATTTATGTTAATGTGATTTAATTTATTTTTATAATTATTTGAATATCAGATACTCCAATATCATTATAGTACTGGATATTCTGTATTTTTTAAATTGTATTGTTTTCTAATTTAAAATATTAAAAAAAGGCTTGGTTAATACCCTGCCAACACAGCCCTGTGCACATTCATTGTACTTGAGTGATAAATTGAGTTGAATCTCTACCATAGGAGAGTCGTCGCAGTTTCCGGTAGTTATTATGTCTACAGTAACTAATTTATAGGGCTAATGTTATTTAAGTAATTTTAAGGTATCGTAAATTTTGTTAGGAAATATAGATATATATTAAAGTTCAAGCATACGACTGTATACGTGACGGTTGTGAGTTCGATTTCCACTCGGAGAAATTATTAATATTTTTATTTTCCTCGCTCTGGTAACGAGGCAAAGCGCGTCGTTGAGTTTTGAAGTAACTTAATGTTAAACAGTGAAACTCGCGAGGTTCCCGAATGTGATCGATCTCCATTAAGACACCCCCGAGTGGGAATTGAACCCATAACATGTCGCATTTACATCCATAACGCTTTGTATTGCCCCTTCACTACGACTAGCCTAAATATATACTTACATAATTATCTGATATTTACTTGAAATGAATCAAATCGTTTTCGGGAATATTTCTTGCTTAAATTCTTAACTCTCAATATACATTCGTCGTCACGTTTCTTCAAATCTAGTTTAAACAACTTTTCTTTGCAAATATATAATTGATTATAACAATATTAGATTAAGGATAGTAGACGCTTTACTATGTCTGAGGCGATTCCACTCTTTAGAGCTCGACTTTTTTTAATTAACACGCAAACTGCTCGCGGCTTCGCCCGCTTGCACTATACAATTATTTAGTTTCTTATCTGAATTACTTTCGGATTCTAACATTATTATTTTAATGTCAATCTTTACATTGATAGCTAAATTAAAAAAAAATAAAAATTAATACATTTATTTTGTAGCTATATTGTCGCACGTATTTCTTTATATTTATGAAACGATTGAAATAAACGTAATATTAAATATTAAGGTACTTTGCCAAAATAAAATAATGAAAACTGCATTTAAATCGGTTAAGCCGTTTTTGAGATTAACATGGGCAAACGCACCTCAAACAATCACATAAATATTTTAAAAAATATTGTTTTGGGTTCTATTACATTCTACAACAGGTTTAAAACATATCTTTCATGTACAGACATCGATGATTTACAGTTTTATTATATGTATGGATAATTATTAAACAAACTATCGAAGCTTACCTAAGACATAACCGACTTAAAGAGAGGCAAACATGAAAATTTGATTAAACATTTTATCAGGCCATCAAAGCTCAGCGGTACAGCGTCTGACTATTGTGGGTTCAATTCTAGGTCGGGGGAATGAATTATTGTCATTTCCCTTTATTCTGGTAATAAGATAAAGTACGGGGTTGAGTTCCTCAACTAAACAAACAAAGTGAGGAACATAATGTCTTAAGACTAGGTTAAAAAAAAACAAAATTTTTGGCTCAAACAATTTAACCACAAGATTAAACTATAAACGTAAAACGTGAACTAATTATAAATTTTCAACAATCACTCGAAGACAGCACATAACTTCTAATTAACCGAGGGCCTTATACCAAATAAATCTCAATGGAAGATTTTAATCGGCGCTATATATCTTTCTTGCTGTTTGCAAAGATTAAAATTTAGATTTAACAAATTTATCTTTACAAGTGGAAATTTTAGATTGGTTTGTGAGAATTGTTATAGGCCATTGTGACTTATTTTGGATAACTTTTAATCCAACAGTTTTAGGTTGTACAATAAATAGTTTTACCTAAAATAGCAAGCAGCAAAGCTTTACGTGATACATCAACGTTTTTAAGATAAAACATATAAGACTATATTACTACAATGCGCTGTCTGTCTGTCTCTTTGACAGTGATTAAATATTTATGTTGCCGCAATAACTAAAAAACACAGTAAAAAGAATATTCAAAAACACATTAAAATAAATATTTAATGGGACTCTCATACAAGAAACGTGATTTTGATGGTGAGTTTATAGATATTGGTACGGAACCCTTTGTGTGTGAGCCCGAATCGTTTTGGCTGGTTTTCCCTTTTTTTCTGGTTTCTTAGGAGTGCGACAGAGACCGAACAAGGATTTCTTGAAATTCCTACGGTAATGAGAGTGAGAAGTTACTAAAATTTTTTTTAAGTTCATCTAAAGTAGGTTCCTTTTGCCTACCCTGCTGAAGACACTCCATTTCTTAATTTTCAAGATAATATTATACGTATTGAGGTGGAGTTCAATATCACGTTTTGCGTATCTACCGGATATAAATTATAAATAATTCATTCCCTCGAGTAAAAATCGAACCCAAAACCGTAGCATTTACATTTATTTGCGACACAACGGACTTTAAATCTGCTAAACTTATTTCTGGATGAACAAATAAATTTAAATATTTATAATTGAATATAATGGCTCTATAGTGATGCTTTTAGCATTACCGCTATAGCCATACAAGTGAAAACATAACAGCTATAAATAACGATAGTAGCGACTCGTTAATTATAGAAAATCGATATATAAGGTTCGTATGCAGAAACGTGGCGGTTAAGTGATACACTTATAGTAATATCCAAGTTTAATAAAGAAAAGTATTCAAAGTTAAATGATAATACAAAAATTATTTCAAGTATAATATTATTATTGAGGCTACTAACGTAGTACATAAAACTCAACGCCGCGTTTTCAGAGTAGTTATCACTCTAGAAGGAGAAACGCGGCGTTGGTTTCCGCCACTTAATATGCAGTTTTTCGAATTTGGAATTCTCGCGTGAATAGGTGCTTAATATTATATTGTTTCTACCTACCTTGCATTATAAATAAATAAACTAAAAAAAGCTATGTAAACTATTAAAATTGACTTTTTAAATGTTTTATTTTAATCACTTTCATTCAGAGGAGGAGGATTTTTAAAAAGACCAGTTGGGGCACAATCGTGTGAATAACCGCGACATTAAAAAAAATATGAAAACGAAAACCCCGACTGCATAAAACTAAAAATAAAATAAACAAACCCAATAGTTTATTAGGATTAACAATCGAGACCTATTTAAATTATGCGGGGTTCCTGGTAAAGATTTTATTGATTGAAGAATTACTTAAAGGTCTCGATGACATACATACATACAAGATACGTGCGAAAAACATAACCCCTCCTTAGCAGTCGGGAAATATACCTGTCGCGGTGTAGGACATATTTAATATTTTCATATTTTCGCTCTTATGTCGAGGCAAAGCGTGGCGTTGAGTTTCGCCAATGCTTTCAGAATTCAGCGGAAAATAGAGGGCGGAGTGTCTTAACATACAGTGTGAAGCTGTATATGAATTTTACTTTCACTCTGTGGTTGTGATATAATGTTTACATGCTTTAGTACCGTTGATATCACCTGCACGAACTCTGTTAGCTCAGCTTTAGATTTATAGTGTACTTATTGACCTCAATGTTGGTTTACTATGTTTAGATTTGTTGATCTTCAAATAAATCTCAGTATATGTAGAAACTATATATTATATTGTATTTACTGTTTCTTTATATCCTGCACACATAAGGGCAGGCAGACGGAGTGTCGTAACACTAGATGTGTTACGACACTCCGTTCTCCACTTTCCCCCGAATTCTAGAGGCATTGTATGTTGAGTGGCGGAACTCAAATAAACTCAACGCCGCGCTTTTCCTCGACACCAGAGTGAATAAATGGAAATAAAAATTTAAATAAATATTTAATCTTCTCAAGTGGGAATCGAACGCACAACCAGCCACGTTTACAGACACACTTTGTGCCCCTGTGCTACGACTGGCCTCAACTCATGATTTACTAACTTTTTAATAGTGTATATAAAGCATATGTGATACGATCAATATTAAAGTAAACATAGAAAATGAGAAAACGACTTCGCATACGGCATTTAATCAAGCACTTTGCTTTTCAATCCACTACAGCGATGGTCGATAAAACGATTTGTTTCGGCTTCTGTCAACCACATGTTATACGTAATAGACTTTTTATTGTCATTCGAAAACAGCATGTAATACAAGGTGATAAAGTTGAAAATGCTGGATGTTTGAGGTAATAACAGCAAGGGGTCGAGTATGGACAGATTGGCGTGTATCTTTCAAACAATAATTCACATCGTACGATACGATACGCGTAGGTGATGTAGGCGGCGATATATTTAGCGATATTTTGGTACTGAGGTTCAAATTATTTAGGTGGGAGTGTTGTACTCGTAGATGAATTTGACACTGTTATCTATAGTGTAGTGAAAATGTTTTAGGTTTACTTCTAAGCAGAGGTGTATAAATTGTTGTTTGGTTTGAATAAATGGTTCTAGATATTTAAAAAAGTGACAATAACAGAAAAGAATATTAAAAGTTGCTTCTAAATAGGTATAATAATCAGGGTTTTTTATATTATTTTTTTTCTCTCAGAGTATATCTGCGATTAGTCTTCAACAACAAGTAGATTAATAGTTTTTAGAAAACGTATATACATTTAAAAGTAGACGTGGGTTCAAATCTCGTTACGTGCAAATTAAAAAATATTTTTTTCTTTCCTTGTTGAGGAATGATACTTTAAAATTGTTAAAAAAAGCAGATTGGTCTCTACCTCCAAATAGAAAGCTTTGTCTTTTTTTCTTGTTTGATCCTCCCTCTCGAAGAAATGAAATATTTATTTAAATTTATATTTTGATTTGTTCGGTTTGTTGAGTTCCGCTACTCAAAACGCAATGCCTCCAGATTTCTGCGGAAAGTGTGGAACGGAGTGTAACACTAGGTTCCCTCTGCGTACCCTGCTGCGATTTTGAAATTTTGGAATATTTAATTTCAACACGATAGAATGGTAAATAGGATATTTTGTAAGTAACAAAAACGTTTATATTCATATTAAAATTAAATATTAAAACATGAAATAATTAAGCAAATCTGGATTTGGGCCTGGACGATAGACATGTGGGCGTCGGGTTCAATCCATCATTAATATGTTCAGTACGTTCGTTACGTACGTTCATTTTAAATATAATTATAACAGAACTTTAACAATCTTCAAAATTGAAATATATTCGTATTAAAATTGCTTGATACCTATAAATACTAAATCGATATTTATTTCGCTTCTTTTGCTTTGGTATTATAACAAGAAAGAAAAAACTTAGTGTCAAGATACTGAGTTTTTATTTTGTGCCTATAAAGTGCTTACAATGGCAACGCAGCGCTTCCTCTTATCAGACGGGAGAAATCAATCTTTATAAATAAAAGTATTTGCCTGAGCACAGATCGAATTCACTACTATCGCATTTACAATCAGACATCATCCGATATGGCCATCAAATGGCCTGGCCTCAAAATGCATAAAAAATCAATACTATGTTATAATTTACACTAGTATTATAAAGTTGAGGAATTTGTTTGGTTAAACACCTTAATCTCCAGAACGAATGGAAAAATGGTGGATACTCCTTTTTTTGGGAAGTCTATACTAATATTGCATCACATTAATCATTACATTACATTAGACCAGTCGTAGCGCAGCGGCACGAAGTGTGATTGTAAAACCAACTGGTTGTGGGTTCGATCCCCACTCGAGGAGATGAAATATTTACTTAAATTTATATTTCCATTTCTTCGCTTTGGTGTCGAGGTTAAGCGCGGCGTTGAGTTCTGCCACTTAACTCGCAGTGCCTCCAGATTTCCGCAGAAAGTGGGGAACGGAGTGTCTTAACACTAGGTTCCCTCTGCCTACCCTGCTGTGTGCGGGATACAGCGTGAAGCTGATTTAATTTTAATTAATAATTACAATATAATTAACTATATATGCGCACTTAGAATTTAACATAAGCCACTACTAGTTTCGACCATGCAAGCGAAGCCACAAGTAAAAAGTTAGTAATGAATATTTATATTATATGAATATTGTATTGTATAAGTTCTGAGAAATAAATATAATATCTTGAAAGGCTGAAAATGTTTTTAT